>JAPYZI010000372.1:0-56405 GCA_030523105.1 Ophioninae sp. A BG-2022a | reverse complement strand
CATACATACCCCTTTGCCTCTTTTTTTCCGATTTTTCAAGTGGACTTTCCGGGAAAACTATGAGAGATATCGATACGAATCCAACGCCATTATTTAAGTCAGGCAAAAACCTTTTCCAAACCCACCAAATGTAGCCCCATAGCATAAGAGAACCTCACTCTACGACCGTTTGAAATATCGTGATTTTTTAGATTCCGGAAAAGTGGCCTGGGAGGTCGAAAAAAACTTTTTTCGGTTTTTTAAGTACGAAAAGGGTGTATTTGATCGGAAATTTTCTGCTGATTACGAATATGCCCGAGTTTTTGCCGAAAGTGCAAAATTAGACTGGGAAAATGCGAAAAAACTTTTCTACAATATTTTTTTGACATATTCCCCTAAAACTGGAGAGTTCAAGGCGAATTAAATGGTGGATTTAATTCCTCTCCCTAAAACTGGAGAGTTCAAGATATAAAAATACATCAACATAGACCTGCCATATGACACGAAACCTTTTGTTCTACTTCAACCCGAGATGAGACACTCTGTATAAGTGACGTCATCGCCCGTACTCGTAAGATCTATCCGGCATAGGAGAGTAGGATTCGTTCTCTCAGTTGCTCTCTCCCAGGTACTAGAAGAGATCGGTGGAGCTCTCGAGAGTGTCGTCCCTCCTCAGCATCACTCTCTCTCTCTCTCCCCCCCTCCCCCCTCCAACTCGCCGTCGCTCCGTCTCCCTCTCGCTGGACTCGGGGTGGGGGCGGTTCACCATAGGGCTCCGCGACTCGCTTCGGCTTCAGGTACGCGCGCGGACATACGGTTGTCGCCGGCGTGTACAGGTAGCTCTCGAGACAACGGGACGTTTCTTCGGCGATACCGACGCCATCGTTGAACCTTTGTTTTTATTTATCATTTTCATTCAAGTTTTATCGTCGAGCCACATACGAAAAAGACGAAAAAAAAACACGTTTCTTCGTCGTCTCAACGCCAAGTGACAGTGTCTGACTTCCGGTGTGAAAATTTTTCCAAACCACGACCGAGCTAGTGCGCGAAGAGAACCATAATTTTTTTTTCGATTTATTTTACCGTGTTTTTTGCGATCTTCGTTTTTTAACATTTTCAATTTTTGTAAGTGTTTTTTTTTGGGGGGGGGGGAGGGGGCGATGTATGGTTTCGATTTTTTTGTTGTTAACGAGAGAAAAGAGTGTGACTTCCGGTGAGAGCCAACATCCGGCGAACGTGGCTGCAAAGGAGAAACAAGGAAATCGCTGAGCCACGAGCTCTCGCGTTGCGCGCGATCGCACACACGTGCGCTTTTATTAAACGTACGCTTGTGTGTGCGTACGTGTGTGTACAGAGTGATATCTCGTGTACGCCGTGGTGGCTCGAGGTTAACGGCATAGGAGACGCGAAAGACGAGAGCCAGAGTGAGTTCGAGGCGGCGACGAAAAATCGAGATGTCGAAATCGCTCGAGAGAGAAAAAATGGAGCACGTAAAAAGTGTTGAGATACTCGACGAGGCTAATCGCCGAAAAAATTGAGTGCATTGATGAAATGAACACGATTCATTGAGGAATATTGGAAAATTTTGAAAATACCGGGTCCTCGGTGATTTTTGTAAAAAGTGCGCGTCCTGTTTTGGCAAACAAGAAAAATGCTAAAGTGGATCAAAGTTAGACAAGATCCGGCGACGAGGTCCCTCGGGGGAAGCAGCCTCGACTCGGAACACGACGCGAGCGTCGAGACCAGCGTCGATTACAAAGGCGAATATGAAGATGACAGCGGCATGGAGCGCGAAGACTCGCCGGGAATTGATCTGCGGGATTTGAAAAAAGTACGAGCACTTTTTTCTTTTTTTTTTGGCGACACGATTTTTTATTTATTTTTCTGTTGGGAGAAATAGCCACAAGATACCATATTTATTAGCAGGAGGGATTTTTCTTTCGAACGTGACTGTACGTTTTTCATTTATAATTTCTGTTATGGCAAGATATTTTGTGTTTTTTTGTTGTTGTTGTAGATTGAACAAATGATTAATTTATTGTATGTATATATTGTATTTAATTGTTGTAATAATTGATGGAGATTATCTTACTCATTTTCTAGTTTGGATATCACAACTTTTCAATGCGACATTTCGGCTGAATTTTGGCTTCGATGCCAAAACGTAGCGTAGGAGAAGGTTCATTTCTTTTTGGAACGTTCCGTATATTTTTTATTCACGAGCGTATGTTTGATTTTTTTCTTCAATAATTGCTCAAGCGGTTTCAATAGAATGTATGGCTTATGAGGAAAAAATAATTCCAATTTTGCCGATTTTGGACGAAAAAATGTTTTGACAATTTGTGAATTATTTTATCTGTGAAACAATTTTCAATTACGATCCGCTGGACAATAATTTATGTGGTGATAATTGAATGAAAGCAATGCTTAAGCGAACTTTAAGGTAAACTACAAATAACCTCTTATGCTCGTGACGAAATTCACTTTTTGTTAGTTTTTTAAAAAACGTACGTCGTTTACAAAAATACTTTTATTTATGCAGTGGTGACACGCTTGTTTTTCGAAGGAGAAGAATGGGTTTCAAAATTGCTTGCTCAGTTGTAAATGATTTCAGACGTTTTCACGTTACACGAAGGCTTACTTGGGCCACTTATCGCGTCGGCCTGAAAACCTGATGCTGGCATGCATCTCGATTCGAGGACGCGCCGGCAACGTGTGAAAAGCGCTCGCAACCTTCACAAGTGGCCCATAAAAAATTCATTTTCGGAGTGGGTTTTTGGTTCCCTTTTCTGAAATAATTTTTTGAGTGGCCTTTTGGTCTTCTTTTCCAGAATGATTACAAGATAATATATTTCATTTTTTTTGTTCAATAAAAAAAGAATACCTAAAGTACATTACAAGTTATATATCGTGGTTCCTTTTTTAAAAATAATTGCTGCAGCGAGATTATTGTCTCTTTTTTTTCTCAAATAACATTTTCAAGTGTAATTCTCGAGTTTTCAAAATGTTTTCTTTCAAGTGAACTTTTATTTTTTTCCTTTTATTTTCGAAATCACATTTTCATATATTTTTTTATCATTTTCAAAGATAATTATTTCCGTTTAGTCTCTGTTCCCATTTTTACTATTAACTTGCACAGTTATTGTATTATTATGATCGTTTTCGAGAACTGCACGTTGCTCCAAATACGAGCCTTTAAGAAAAAGCCATTGGCTAACGAGCGGATGAAAAAAGACATTCCCGATACGTATCTCAAGCCTGATCGATTGTAATTTCAATGGTCGGAAAATTTAGCGCGCTCCTTCGATGCAGCGTTTCTATACAATCACGAGGTCTTTTATTTCTCCGGTTTTTGTCCGATGCAACAGCGCGATCGTCGAACCGCTGGTCCGCTCGAGGGGACGCCAGGAATGGCTAGTACAATGAGAATCGTTTGGCATGCGAGGTCGTGTGTTCACACATTGATACGTCAGAACAAACCTTCGATAATTATTTAATTATTACATTTGTACAAAAATTGTAAATTTTTTATATATGCAAAAATATATTAACATCAGCATAATTTTGTTCTATTACTGTTTATAAAAAATTAACTTATATGTATATATATATATTGGTTCTTTGTAAAAGGTTGCAAATTAAAATCAATTAAAAAATGTTACAAATCGGAAGAAAAATCTGCGATATCCGGTGTAAAAAAATTAACAAGATACGTATACATAGCGATACAACAATTAATTATACGAATTTAAAAAGTTTGCAATATCGTATCAATTACGCCACGAAATCAGCCCTGACAATTCCGAGATACGCTGGAGCAGCGTTCCCACCTACTTTCTATAAACGTAGTACGCGATATAATCATATATGTATAATATGCCCGCGAGCCCGTTCACGTGACCGTTATTCGTACCGACGAGGTACCAAAACCCGTGCCCGTTCTTACGAAACCCACTGACACTCCATGAGGAAATACAAGCTCGTGTATAAAAATACGCGACGATGTGTTACGAAGTATATGACCTTTTTTGAATCGCCTCATACATTTACCACTTCCCTTACATATCTATATACAGAGGTACGAAGAAGTACACGACGTCAATAGAGGGTGATTCAAAAAAGGTAATACGGTTTGCACTAGGATTTTCGCAACGGTGCGTTCGTAAAAAAAGATTATTGAAAAGGAAATTAATTCATGAAGAAAAAAAACCTTTTACAAATATTCCCGAAGGGTCATTTATAAATTATATTATTTTAATTCTTAAAAAAAGCCTGTTCATTTTATTTCTTTTATTTTCTGGGGGATTTTGGCTAACAATAAAAAGTGCGTTTTTTAAAATTAGTTTGCCTTTGTTGATATTTTGATTTTTAGTTGCAATTGTGAAAAAGCAATTGTACGTGAATTTGTTTGATTTTCATAATTGATATTCGACTCACGGCGTATTATCGTTTCGAAAATCTCGACATTATCTGTACTGCCACGTCTTTCTTTGAGACCGCATACGCACAGGTCGTAAATGCGGACTACAGCGGCGTTTTTTCTTTTCATGTCCTTTTTTTTGGGGGGGGGGGGGGGGGGGGTTTCTTAAAATCGGAACTCCCTCGATTCCTCTGTACATTCGAATACTATTCAATGAGTGCCCTTGTATTCATTATTGGGTATTGCCCATTGTGGGTTTCAGGACTTGTTTTCGCAGCTGCAGTTTTCGCAAGAGAGCGCTCTACCGCCGGACGCTCTTCGTCGCGCCCTCGCCGAGAGCTTCCTAGATCAGCAAAGATTTCAGCTGGGTTTCATGGACGATGCGGCCGAATGTTTCGTGAGTATTTTGCTCTTGAGAAATATTATTTTTATTTACAAAACGTCATCTCATATTTGTTCACTGATGTTTTCGAGCGTTTACCAAGTCGAATTTATGGCGTTTTTTTAAATGCCTTTTCCACTATTATTTGTATGTTTGCAATATTTGAAAACTGTGTGTAACAAGATTTGAAAAATGCAATTGAGTAAAAAAAGGCTTATCGACTCTAATAATGAAGTCCTTCACCAAATCAAGATCTTAATTTGCAAAAAAAATGATTTCTAATTGAGATTGAGACTAAAATCATCAAAGAAGTAGTATTTTCGAAATTTCCCCGACAGTGAAAATTTGGAAAAAACTATACCTACGTCTATATTTACTTTTATACCTGTTGGAAAATACTATATCCTACCTTTTGAAAACTGAGTCGTAATTTGTTATATTTTAACAGCCGAACATTTATAAATGATCATTTTTTTCGTTTTGTCAACATTCGTCGATAAAACGTTGTCAAGTCGAACATTCAGAACCAAGTTGATTTATTTCTATGTATACGAAGCCATTTCATCTACGGGGATATTACGGTGGCACTCTTGCCAGTCCGAGTGTATACTTTCTCGTTTATATTGCGATCACGATTACGGCCCGTCCGCGCATACCTATGTTCGTACACGTGTAAATTCATCGATACACACACGCAGAGTTCACGATGAATGTAAAAAGAATTGAACGTGGAGACGTGTGCGTGGGATAAGCGCGCAAGGACAAGCCTCGCTGTACGGTGATGGCGATTGTCGTTTTCATCGCCAACTCTCACACTTTCCGGTCGATTTTTCCGTTTGCGATATAAAAATCTGATTATTCTATTTTATATTTCCAGTGATTTTATGATATATATGATATTATAATTTATTCATTAAATCACATTTCGGTTTTATGTATCCGTGTTTGCATTAGGATTTTATTTGCGAACATGAAAACATCGACACTCAAATGTATCACGCACTATGATTCCTTAATTATTTTTTCAAAATTGTAGCTCATCTCTTTAAAATTGTAGAATGCTTCTTTGAGATATCTTTTTTACCGTGAACCCTAATTTTTTGTGCTCCAGGAAAACATACTGCTGAGGATTCATTTACACATAGCGAGCGGCGAGGCCGAGGATATGTGCAGCGCAAGACATTGCGTACCGCATCAAAAGTTCGCCATGACACTCGTCGAGCAAAGCGTCTGCGGAGCTTGCGGTGCTACCTCGGAACCATTGCCGTTTACCCAGGTTTGTCTATAATTGTCTACGATACACAATAATACTAATAATAACGAAAGCTCAAGAGAAATAAATAATAATAATTTTCATGTTTTTAATAACGATTATAATTATACATAAATAATATATATATAATACAGTATGTAGTATAATATGCATAAGTCAAGTACAAATCATAATATCAATGTTTGAAAAATAATAATTATAAACTAATTCCTGATTTCATAATAGCAACACCAACAATGGAAAACAAAAATTTACTATTTTTTGAATTTTCTTACGACGAATATTCGTTGTTAGAATTATGACTATAATTTACGTAGTGAGGCATAATTATACTTTTTGAAAAATTCATCATGCATGAATAATATATGCAGCCTTTTCTGGAAATTCGACAATAACTACAATAATACATTGTTTTCGGTGGACAAACAAATTTCTTTCACCATGGAAATGTTTTGAAAAATTCTCCAAGGTCTCTCGTCATGCACCTGAGAGAGTTTCGGATTCGGAGAGATGTTGGAGATTTTTTCCCACGTTTGAGAGGGACGCAGGTAAACGTATCAAGAGAGAACTAGAGAGAGCGAGGGGGAGGGAAAGAAACATCTTCGAGTTTTCATACTTTATGTTGACCTACCTGGAAATCCAGGGTTCGTTGGTTCGCCTCAGGCTCTTAGTTCTCATTTTCGTCGACCTTTTCGATCCCTTTTCAATAATACAGAAGAAAAAAAACGCTTCGGGAAATTTGAACGTGCTCGTGGGAGAGTCGGGTGGCAAAAGTCTCGTGAGCACGATTTTGCACGGGATATATTTCGGGGGTGGGTTGAAAAGGACGTGGGAAATTTGGACGGTGACTTTGTACCGAAATTTCATGCGTACATCTGCGAAATAAAATCGTTTCGGCAGTGAAACGATGCGGGCGACTCGAGCCGGAAGCCGCATAGTGGGCAATCAGACCGCCTCGAAGCTCCAAGACGCTGATACGTAAAAGGATTAGAATTAATCAGGATTACGTGGCTCATTGGACGCGATCAAGACGACCGGGCGTTTCTTAAGCTCGAAACGTCTTATCGTTAAAGGGTCGAAAAGAGGAAGGACATTTTTTTCGCACGCTTGAAAAATGAAGAACTAAACGTTCGAGAATTGAAGCGGCTAACTTTAATTGTTTGTATTTATCCGATTGATTTATCCGAAAAAAAAATTGTTTATAACTTTGAATATTAGGATTCTTTGTTTTTTTTTATTATTATCTTGCCATTAATAATGATATTTTTTTAATTGATTAAAACTGAAATGGCTATTTTTGTATTAATTAATAATGATAAATAATAATTTTTTATCAACTTCATTGAGAAATTATAAAAAAGAAATGACCATGAATGATTGTTTTGAGACAAAGTTTACCCCCGCTCTCGTATCAATTTTGGCAGCGCTGAACAGTCACTTCCAATACGACATATCAGGTTTTTCTTATCTTTTGTTACAGATGGTTCACTACGTGTCAGCATCGGCGCTCACGTCACAGGCACGACAGAGTTCCCCAGCCTCGCGAGCTAGTCCCGATTTATTCGGTCAATTGTTGCGTCGAGCAGGTGGAATGGGGGACATCCGCGACTGTCCGGTAAGTAATCGTCACTTAAAACCCGAAAATTCATCATTTTTTTTTTTCGAGGAATCCAAAAGGTTTGGACATCGCGGTGTTTGGGATAAACCTTAGATTAAAATCATTGCGAATGAATTATCCCGTCAAATTAGGACGATATCGAGAACTAAGAACTATAAGAACTAACCCAAACGAGCCCATCGAAACGCCACCAATTTCAAATTCTGTTGTTGCCTGATTTCAAAAGTTTTTGAAAAACAAACAATTCAAAGGAATTCCATGCCCAAAATGATGTTCGACGTTGATAATTATTCGATCAACAAATCGAGACGTCATTGGTCCTGTTCATTTTTTCTCGGAAAGAAAAATTATCTTTCAGTAAAGATAATTGCTAATTTTATTTAATTATTTATTTGAAAAATAAGAAATTATGAAAAACAATTAAAAAGAAATCTAAGCAACGCCACACGCGAAATAAGGTTAAGAATCGACGAGTCATTCGTGACGTCACAGGTCACACGCGTGACGATTCTTCGAACACTTTTGGAAAGTGAGATGTCGTGTCGTTATGGAAGTTCTTGGAAACGACGGCTTCGTTCCAATCTTCAAGCGGATTTGAAAAGAATAACGTGCGAAAGGAGTCGCTTTCACTGTGCAGACCAAGCATCTCGATCTAGGGAATTGGCGCAATTGGTTTGATGTTGAAGTTTGCATCGGGGCGCCGCAATTTTTTTAAAATTCAAAATTGTTCATGACAAATTAATTCCATCGTATGTTGTAAGAAAAAAAGTGAACACGATCAATCGCCAGTATTTTCATTCTCCGCTAGAGAGAAGTTGACAACACACGAAGCAAATTAACAACCACGTATCCTGGCATTTTCATCTGAATAAACGTAGAAATAAAAAAGAATTTCTTTTGACAAATGCATTTTGGTTTCCTCTGCAGAGCGCTTGCGGAGCAAAAATACAAATCTGCAGGACTCTGATGAATCGACCGGAAATAGTTTCGGTTGGAGTCGTGTGGGACAGCGAGAGGCCTTCTTTGGAACACATCATGGACGTTTTCGCCACTGTCGGAACTTCGCTTCGGTTGTGCGATGTTTTCCACAGCGTGGTTGATTCTAGATGGGGAGCTGCGACGGTTCACAATCTCGTTGGTGTTGTCACTTATTACGGAAAACACTACTCGACTTTTTTCTTCCATACGAAACTCAAGGTGAGGCTCCTTTCAGAAGATTATTTGAAATATTCGCAATTCGTTTCAAACAAATTCAAAGACTGGTTTGAAAGTTTTAATTCGGAAATCAAATGAAACTGAAAATACTGGAAATAAAATGGAATCACGAAGTATTGGATGTATTGGAAGGATTTCGGGGTCAACGTAATGTCTATCGATATACGTTGATAAAAGATTTCAGGCTAGGGATCTAAAGTCGTTTGATTAAAAAAAGGATCTATCGACGCAACTTTTCTAACGTACATTCCAAACTGATACTTTTCAAATGAATCAGCAGTCACCAAACAAATTGAGCGATCAAACGTCTATTGAAATACGCCGACAAAAGATCCCTGACTGCTTTGGAATAGGGTAGATTAAAAGAAGAATCTATCGATGCAAATTTATATCACCCCGTTCTAACCGAGGTACTCGATTGGCGGTTTCCAAACAAGCCGAGCAATAAAATATGCTATACACGCCGATAAAAAACAAGTGCCCTCTTGTTCCTCAGGTCTGGATATACTTTGACGATGCGACCGTCAAGGAAATTGGTCCCCGTTGGGAGCAGGTAGTCGAGAAGTGTCGCCGCGGGCGTTATCAGCCTCTCCTGTTACTGTACGCTACTCCAGGTGGGACTCCCGTGAACACGGATAACGCACCAAAAACCGTAACTCCATTTCCGAACGTAAACGGTTTGAAGACAGCGCCGAAGAGCAACGCGAGAAGATCGGTAACGCCGAGTCCGGAGAAGCCAGCGTTGAACAATACGGCGAGACGGGCGATAACGCCAAACCCCGACAGTCCAACCCACATCTACACCCAACGAAGGATTTACAGCGACTACCAGAATCTCGCTGACATCCAAAGCAACATATTCGGCAATCAGACGAACCCGTCTAACGCATCGGTCGAGGGCGAGATCGATACCAAGTACATCAATAGAAGAACAGTGGAGAACGTCATGCAACAGCAAAAGAAGCAACAGATGCAACTGACGCGAAGCCTGAGCGCAGGCTCGACACCGCAAGATGGCATCAGCATTCCTGATCATCTGAACGTTCCTCGGCGTCGCGATTCCGGCAATTGGTCGGGTGATCGGAATAGCGCGTCTTCCAGCTCTTCCACCACTATGGACAACCCGTATCTCTACATCGTCAATAAAATGCAACGAAATTCAGGTGTCCCGAAGAGCCCAACGAGTAAGTCCGGCGAGCTGTCCAGCAGTAGCAGTGGACATTACGATGCTGGATATGACTCGTACTCGCTGTCTTCCACCGACAGTCTTCAACTCCAGCAAGGCCTCAAGCACAACTTACAGGTAAGATTATAACCGAACAACCGTCGCTGATACTTTTAATTAACATCGTTCCTCAAAATTCAGTTGCGCTCGATCGGTGCCTCGAGCCAACCCCACGAATGACACCCTTATTTCTTTTTGTGTTACAGCTTGCTCAAATCCCCGAAGTGTATCAGCCATCGCCGGGCGACGATTGCGAGCGTTTGTGCAAAGAGTGCGATGACCTGATGGACAAGTCGCGGGCTGCCGAAGTGGCAGGTGACCTTGGAACCGCAGTCGCCCTCTGCAATGCATCAACCAGCAAAGCCAGGGCCGCAATGGACGCCCCTTACAACAATCCCCACACGATAACTACAGCCCGAATGAAGCACAACACATGCGTGATGAGAGCTCGTGGTCTTCACAAGCGGATTCTTCAGGAGCAGGCGATTGCGAATCGCGACAAGGAGGAGACACCACCCGAGGGTCGTCACTCCCGAGAGAACAGCAAATCCGGTCAACACTCCAGACAAGGTTCCCGCGACAAGGGTTCCTCCCATTCTCGGCAAAACAGTCGTGAACTGTTGGTCAACCAAACGGTACCGATAGAGACGAAACCGGTCGCTAAGAGCATCGAGATCTACGCGACTCTGCCGAAAAAGAAGACTTTGAGGGGTAAAGCCACAACGGTGAACGTAATCGAGGACGAGGAGTACATGCTCTATGACAGACCAGCGCAGCGAACTGGACTCTTTGGGCGTGCTAAGAGATGCGACGACGACAAGAAGGACAAGAAGAGGGCCAGAAGCGAGGAGCGTAACAAGAACGTCTCGAAAGACTTTTCGTTAGCTCCTTCCCGCGCTTCCATATCTCCAAAAACGGTAAAACCGGAAAAGCCGAATAACAAAGACAGCTCGTTGGAGGCGAACGTGGCGACGAAGAACGCCCAGAACGTCGCGCCGGCTTCTGGTGACCAGAAGGGTAAAAAGCAGCATAAAATCCGGAGGAAGCTGCTGATGGGCGGTCTCATAAAGAGGAAAAACCGTAGCATGCCGGATTTAAGGGACGGCCAAGAAGGTCCGGCTCCTGAGCAAGCTACCACAGTCAACAACAACTTGCCAAAGCAGCAGTCCGTAGACGACTCCAGTGTAGGATTAAAAGGCAACGAAGCCAGCCAATCCCTGAGTGGCTATCTGTCCGAAGGTCATTTGGAATTCGCCGGTAACGCCAACGTCAACCCAGCCAATCCTAACTTAGAACGCAGTCGTCTGATGAGGAAGAGCTTTCACGGCAGCGCTGGAAAAGCGTTGCACGTAGCCAAAGTGCCACCACCGCCACCGTTGCGCACCACTTCCCAGCTTAGCAAATCTAAGCTTCCGGTCGAAGTGCGAAGCAACGAAGAACAATTCGTGATGACGCCGGAGGGCTCCAGTACCGCAGCCCAGGAACAAACTTCTTACTGGAGCCACACCGGAGCTGGAAACTTTTCCAATACGATGAGAAACAGCGGTTACGAGTACTCGACGGAACCGCAGTCGTTGCCATTCCTGCCTTCCTACGCTGACCAAAACACCTGCCAGTCTTCGAACAACCAACAGAACTACGGCCAGCCCCGCATTCAGGATGACGTCGTTCAGTACGCCAATGGGATTCTCTACGAGCCAACTTTCGTAGTGACCCGTGCTGACGTCCACAGCGAACAGAGTCCAGGAAAGCAGCAGCTCCTGCAACCCCAAGAATCTCTACCGCCATATCCGGAAAACGTCTCGCACTCCAGACAGCCCAGCGAGGAATTTCCACCACCGCCTTATCCGGCGATTCCGTCGGTGACGCACTCCCGACAGCCCAGCGAAGAATTTCCGCCTCCGCCACCCGAAGCTACGGTGGAAGCTCATCAAGCTCAGCCCAACGGACAACAATATCAGATTAACCAACAGGCCTACCGGCATCAGCAAAACCAACAACAGCGACAGCAACTCGAGGCTCAACAGATCGGCAGTTTACTCGCCCAGCTGCAACTAAAGCGCGAGCAAATCCTCAACAGCGAGGCAGATGAGAAGAGACAGGCTCAAGATTGCGACGATGAGGAGAAGAATTCCAGCGAAACGTGGCTACGGGAGTTGCAGGCGAAACAGGCAGAGAGAAGAAAAAAACAGGCACCCCTTGACGGCCAAGATGTGCCAAAGTTGCGAACATCCACGGGAGCAACAGTCGCTAGAAGAACCAGCGATCTCATGATGAGCAGTCTTGGCCAAATGATGGACCAGCCTGGTAGGGATGTTCCTGATTGCGCTAGGAGTACCGTTTCCTCCGTCAAAGACATGGCGGCTCGTTTCGAGCAGATCAAGATTCAGCCCAAGGAACCTGATGGCAAGGCAGTGAAGCCGTTATCTGGTCTCTGTGGTACTTCAACCACAGACTCTCAGGAATCTCAGATCCAGGACCAACTGGAAGATTCCATCCAATCTAGACCGGAGCCCGGCCCGATCCTCGAACCCTGCCAGAACTCCTTTGCAACCTCTAATCCTCCAGCGACCATCTCTCCATCTTGTTCTCCACCGGAGAATAGTGGATTAAACGCTGCCATTCTCTCAATGTCATTGACGCTGCCCCACGAGAACGGCCTGCCGGTTGATTATCCTGAGGACGACATTAGCGAGGTAGCTATGCAAAATACGATTCAGAATACGACCATACTGCCCAATGAGGAGGATATCGCACCTAAGAAGACGAAGAGACGGATCGGCAAGAAAAAAAGCGTTTCCTTCTGCGATCAAGTCGTTCTGGTAGCCACCGCTGAGGATGACGAGGATGATTCCTACATACCGAATCCCATTTTGGAGAGAGTGCTGCGTTCGGCTATGAACAAACCAGAAACGGTTCAAGTACTGCGGGAGATCAGAAGTCTACAGGAGGCTGAGAATAACCGCGATAATGGCGGAACGACTAAGTTCCAGCAGCAGACACTACCCCTCAAATCTGAGGCTGACAGCATTCCAGCCACTCCTTTCCAGGATCAACTGAGGAGCGTTAATCCACTGGGATCTGCCAATGACAATACGAGGGGTGTCAGGCCAGACCCGATGGCACTCCAGGAATCAAAGAAGATGTACTACGGCTATGAGAACAGAACTAACAAGGAGCCGCAGTCCATTTCGCCAACGAATCAACAGCCCAAACCGGCAGTTTCGTACTCACCGCAACTTTTACAGCAGCCCAGATATCCTCAAAATGGTTACGGTTGTCATCAGGCACCCCCTGGATATCCGCAGACTCAGACGTCTCACCCTCGAAATCAAACAATTCCAATGTCACAAACCCAAAAGCCAGCAAGCCCTTATCCTACTCAGCAACTGCACAACCAACAGTATCCCCCAGCAATTGGACAACAGCAGCCTAAAATCAACAATTGCCCCAAAAATGGCTATGGAAATTACTATAATTTAGAACAACAGCACAACCAGATGAACAAGCAACTGACGTCTCAGCAGCAGGTTTCCCAACAGCACCCATTGAATCAGAGACTGACCAATCACAGCGCTAGTCCTTTGACGGTTCAGCACCAGCAGCAGTTCAATTACTCAGCCAATCAATCGCCCAATCCTTATCAGCAGTATCTTACGCAGAATCAATATCCACAGAGTTCCTATCAGAGCTATCCTCAACAAAATGGCCATCAACCCCAGCAACAGATCAACAGATCCAATCAAACTTTGCCACAGTATCAACCGCCGCCCAATCCATCTGGGTCCTATCAACATGTTCAACATCATCAGACGAAACACCAGCCAAATCAACAACAACAACCGATTGCTCAAAACTACCAACAGCAGCCTCAGAGGATCGAGAACTATCAGAGGGCGTCGCAGAAGATTGATCAACAGAACGTCCTCGCGCCCAATCAGACTTATCCCAATCCGTTGCAAAACTGCCAGATCCAATCGAACATGAAGTATCCCAATTATCAGCATCAAAACGTGGCCAAACAAACGAAACAGCCAACCTTCCCAACTTCATCAAAGTGTCCCACACCCTCCCTTAATCAGCCACCGGCCCTCGTACAAAAGCCCACCCTCAAGCCACGCACAGCACCCTGTCATCTCTGTAGAAATGTCGAAGTCGTCGAACCTGCCATCTACTGCACCAACTGCGAATGCTACATGTCGCGATTTCCCCCTAAAAACTAAATTCAGCCGCTCTTCGTCCCCTTGAGGGATGCATTTCACGTCCACCAAGTGCCATCCAGTCCTGAAAATACGCCTGATTCCAGCTGATCGTTGAAAATAGGTTGTCGATCTTGATTGCAAGCATCGTTCTCTTGCAGCTTTCAAAAAGATAAGACCCTTTTTTTAACTGAAGATCTGGAACAATGGGGATGAGAGTCGTTGGAAAAAGTGGAAACCATTTTTTTCCTACTGGATATTTTCGTTTAGGGATTTTTTAGATTCCATTGATGTTAGGGAATATCCAGCTGGAACGATTTGTAAAGTAAATCATAGGAATTTTAGTATTATTGTTGCAATCATAAATTGTTATACGCGATATTCATAATGTTACTTAAAGTATGCCCCATCCTGTCTCGTTCAGAGTTGATCAACTTGATCAACAATAAAAACAAAAGCTTGGGCTTTGATGAAGTTCTTGATGTGTTATCAAGTTCATAAGTTTGATCTTTGATCAATTGAATCGTGTTGATGAAGTTGATAAAGTTGGTACTTGATCTATTATCCCGATGATCAACCCGGCCTTCCATTTATTTCATTGTACATAAAGTCCAACCGCGAGATTAAACTTTTTATTCATTTAGACTAGGGAGAACGACTGTAAATTTCATTATCGTTAAATCCAATGATCAGACTTCTTATAGTATTTAACGTTTATTTCGATGTAGAATAAACGCTGTCGTATGAATTGTGATACTAGCCATGTTACTTGGAACCCTTTCCTTCGTTGAATTACTTGACAATATTTTATACGCGAAGTATATACCGCGAATTCGAGCAATAAATATTATGGACTTAGATATTAACAGCTACAAAGTTAAGCGTAGCAAAAATGATCTCTGAGTATGCGTGAAGTTTTGTTATGCGTCGATATCAATGTTGCGTCTGTATTGTAATGTTTCATGTATTATTATAAATATTATCATTCGCGTGCTACATCAGTGTACAAATTATCCATTTTTATATAATTAACGTTTCAGTATTTTGTTTTAAAAATACGACAATTACGCCAGCGTTACATCCTTCAAAGTGTTTTCGTAATAAAATCTTTTCCAAAATAATACTTTGTCCTTCCATTCTTTTATTTTTGATTTCCTAACGTGCTGGCCCAAGAACTGACGTGATCCTCCAGAAGGTATTAAAACAATAATTAATTCGTTCTGTTAATAATTTAATTATGGATGTCACTAAAATAAAAGAGTGCTGCAATTGGAACAATGGTGGACATCAAAATGTGGAAATGATAATAATTAAAAAAGCACAAAGAGAAAAACAAAAGTACATAATAAAAGTAACAAGAATAACACAGATGATACAGATACGAAAATCATGGAGAAGACAACACGACATTATATTTTTATGAATTTGAACGAAAATCAGAGAAGTATTTCTATATTTGAATGTTTATGAAAAATCTAAAAGTAAATCAAATCAAGCCTATTGTCATTTCTCGGAAAAGTGATACATTTTTTGTTTTTAAGTTAAATTTTGTATCCCTGTTAAGTAAAAATGAAATTGTGGCTTGTTATCTAAGCCTCTGATGGTAAGTGAGCGATTTTCTAGTAATAGAATACTTTTGATGTAGAATTTCAACTAAGCAAATGTAGATTTCTACCCTACAAACCGTTGGTAACGTACTATCATCACACGATAATATAATTTTTCCAAAAATCCGGGTGGACATATTTTCCCGCGGTTGTTCAAATTTCCAATGGGTTTTTATCGTTAAGATTGGTTTAGATATATACCATGCAAGTTCTTTATTACCTGATATTAAAAATGATTCAGAAAAGGAAATCAATTCGTCTTCGAGACACGATTGTATCGACACTCCACGAAACCAAGTCTGTAACGTGGCGGTCTTCGCGAGAGTTGTAGAGACTAATAACGAAATGTAATTTGAATATTTTTGAAAAACGGCATTGCATACGGCAAATTAGAAACAATGAATTCATCTAATTTGTCAAAATAAATGATTAACGTGACCGGCCTTGATCAATGTTGATGTACATCTTCCCCTTTAAAGCTTTTTGAGAAGTAAAGAAACAAATAAAGTAAATATATTTGTCCAAATATATTTACACAGCGAACAAACAAAATGATATCAATATATTACGATAGATAAAAAGTAATATGTTAATAGCGGATGTTGTATAAAAGTTATTTTTAAATGTTAATATTTATATTAATTAATACGATTTATTATTATTATTTGCAATATTAAAATTCTTTTAAATAAAGAAGCATTGATATAAATGAACATAAATATATTATATAATAAGGTATCAATTATTTATTAATTTATATGAATTCATGATTTAATAAGGATCCAGTAATAAATCTAATTATCAATGAATTAATATGAAATTACGATGAAAAAATAATTGATACTTAATAATAAATATTTATTATATCTTGGTTCATATAATATTTTTTTTAAAGAACCAAATCAAAAGGGCTCGTACGACCGTTCTGGCTTTTCTTTCCTTGCGAGTTTAGAAACAAGGGTATGAGATAGTATTACCTTTGCGCATATACGTACGGGAGGTGTTCCCGGCTAATCCCGATTCTAATGACAGCACATTGGGAAGCCTTACATCAACGGCAGGCCGCGTGTAGTAACTTGCGACCATAGACGGTCACCGGCACTTTGCTCAGGGCTGATGAAATACTTTTTTCTGCATAAGGAGCCCCTTGAATTATTCCAGTGATGATTACGAGGAGTTACTAAGTTTTATGGAACTTCTTTTCAAATGTATTGTTTCCCTGCACCACTGAAGCGGATGAAAAGTATCGCCTTCACTTCGCCTGGATATATTTATAATTTTGAGATTATTTACATTTGCTTTTTGCACGAAGCAAAATATAAATAATTTCAAAATGATAAATTCTTAAATACCATGATTTCAATAATTATTATGTTATTCCTAGACGACAGAAAGTTACTTAGATCGACTGATGCTTCCAACCATTTATTTTTTCCCTAGACATACTGGACTAAATACCTTTGATCTAATCATTTCGAGACGTCGAGAATATATATACTTAGATAATTAAGGTCGCAATTTTTGGTTGTTATCCACCTACGACGAAGCGTTGAATTGATTCTCCATTTGAATTGTTATCATTTATTGTTTCCTCGCACAAAGTAACGGTCAAAAAAACTCGATCGCAACGTTTTCAGATGTAAAGAAATATAAATACTTACATACTTAGAATTCTACCCTGGAAGTAATTGAACGAGGACAAGTTATCAAGCTTCACGCACGCCCTTCAACATTTATCGTTTTCTCCAACACTTCTAGATACGTGGAGAAATTTAAGTACTTAGACGCTTGACATTTTTTTATTTTTAAAGGGGACGACTTTCGAATGACGACGAAAAGTTTTCATCGATCCACCCCTGTCGTTTGTTTTTCCCTCGCACGGAGTACTCGGTAAAAATACTTAGATACTTGGAATTCTCAACTTTTTGAGGTTATGCAATAATGATATTTATTTGGGATCAACTGCTCTGCACGTTTGAATCTTCCACCCTGACAGCCTTAGAATAAGATGACAAATAGCTGGTAACCGAATTCGAACCCATTTTGATTGATTCACAGTACGAAATGCTGGCAGCCTTCGACCATTCAGGCGCGTGAATTGACTCGTGAATTTAGTCGTGGGGCCTGCAGGTGAGCGAGCCGGCACTGCACGTAAGCTCCTGCCTTGGGGGTGCATGCCCTGTGGATGAGAGTAACTTGAGCAGTAGACCATCGCCCTGAAAGACAGTCGTCGGTTTGCCGGAGCGGCGCTCTACACCCTCGTCCAGTTATATTTTCTCCCAAGACTTATTTTTAAAAAATAATAACGATAACGAAAAGCAAAATCGACGAACACACAAAAAGCAACGCCAAAGTTTTCGAGTTCATCGATTCTCAACGAAAACCGTCCATTAAAAAAAAACGCCGAACAAACAAAAAAAACTAAGCCTCCGACCCGCAACGAGATATCGCAATTTCATCAATCGAGAGAATTTCCGCGTTGCGGTAATCGTATTGATCTCTCGAGAGAGGGAGAGAGAGCGTCGCGCAAAACTCCGACGACGCGCGCGCGTCCCGACTCTTTTTTTTCGACGCTCAGCGCTGGAACCTGGCCCTGCTCAAGGAATTTAAATGTGCGGCACGAGAGGTGAGAAATATTTTTGGAAATCGCGTTAAACAAACGAAAATCAAGGTACAGGGTGAACGAAACGAATTACAAATATTTCCGGGATTCTGTGTTTTTTTTCGGGGACATTTTGAGGACATACGCGAAGTAGATGAGCCGGCGGACGCGACGCGATTGATCAACGATCAGGCGCGAGTTCTCTCTAAAGCGCATCTAGGATTGACCGCGTCAGCGGGTGGGAGGGGGCGCCAAGCGGTGGGGGTGGGACATGTGGATGGCACAGGTGCAAACTTGTACCTGGATATCCTTTTCCTAGTTACATTTTCGGAACGGTGGACTGATCACGAGATAGAGAGAGAGAGAGAGAGAGAGAGAGAAGGATTAGAAAGGGTGAATTTACTTCAAGGGTCGCTTAAGGGTGCGTTTTCCTAGCGACAGTCACGAGGGTGACAATCCTGTGCCAGTATCGAACTCCGATTCGATCAACTATTTACCTTCGGGGTATACCTGAGTCCCTTTCATTGGTGAATCTGCACTATCGATTTTTGTACCCCCTCGGGGGAGGGGGGGGGGTGTACTCGTAACTCACGACTCGTGGGGTCGCCTATCACTATGTATTCGTATATCGCATGCGATTCCGCGATTAAATATACACGCACACACTCTGGCGCACTCGCACTCACACGTAGGCAACGTGCACGCGGATAGGCTGGGGTACGTTTGAGCGAATTGTTGTGCGGTATCCTTCTGTATCTCTGACTGTTCGTAGGTATAGTTTTCAAAAGGTTCGAAACTCCGGCGAAGTGAAAAAAAATTAATAAATCGTCGAGAAATTACGTGTCAAAAAACGGGTCGATTTTTATATTTTTTTCTGAGGAGGGTATCTCGGGATGGCTAGGGTGGGATTTTGGAGATCGTTCATGTATAGTTTTTGGGAGGGGGGGGTTTCTTTTTTGTTTGAAAATGTTGATCAAGAATCGAGTTGTTGCTGTTTTAATGAAGTGCCGCGGTTAATGGGTGATCGGCAAAATCGCAAAATGGGCTAATTAAGATATGTCGTTTCACCACAATAACAATGCTTTCGCATGGCCGGATGTATGTTTTTTTTTTTAATTTCCAATATTACGCGAACGTTAAGGTGTGGCGAAAAACGTGAATTATGCTCAGTTTGGATTGGACGTGAATCGGCCGCATTGACTTTGAGATGAAATTAAGATAAAGTTAAGAAACATTTAAAACAAACTTGAGATAAAAATAAAATAAAATTAGGATAAAGTTGATCAATCATGTTGAGAACAATCA
This sequence comes from Ophioninae sp. A BG-2022a, assembly GCA_030523105.1. Taxonomy (NCBI): domain Eukaryota; kingdom Metazoa; phylum Arthropoda; class Insecta; order Hymenoptera; family Ichneumonidae; species Ophioninae sp. A BG-2022a. Next base: position 36,580 of record JAPYZI010000372.1, on the reverse strand, counting down.
CTGAAAAAAGACGTGGTCAGCCTTCACAAGAATCGTTATAACTCATTCTTAGTTTTTTGTTTTTAATTTTACGAAATTTTTTGTAGCGCATGGAAACTTGCACTTCAATGTATACAATTTAGCAATAAAATGATACTTTCCATTGTCAGGCTTACTTTAGAGCTTTATTTATGTTTATGGAGTTTTTATTTATTTTGGCAGCTTCGTGATAGATATTCAGCTTCCGCTTGAATCATGCTATATTTTGTTTGTTTGTTTATAATCACACTGACTGTGACGTGTGAAGAGGAGGAATTGTAGGTTCGCTAGGACCACCGAGTGATCATTTAATTTGTCAATTACAGCGATCGCTAATTATCGGTTGAACGTGTTCGATCGGATTATCGGCGATTCATCTATTCCTCCTCAACGAGGTCACAAAAGTTTCAACTTCACTCCGTCATCATGTATTAGAAAAAATAGGAATCTCCTGTAATCTCAGTTGGCCGATCCTTCACAGGACCCGTAGTGATAAATGTTTAATACCCATCGAGTACCGCGTAACACCCTCCTGCCTATCGTCCTCGTTTTCTCGTTCTTGATCCACTGGAGATTCAAACACTTCCGTTTTAATTAAACGAGATGAAAGGTGCTCCTGATTAATGGCTTGTCGCATCCTCAAGCGGTTGAATTACAACGCGGCGGATTTTCATCGATAATAATAACGAGATTATAGGAGAGCGCTGCGACGATCGAATGTGTCGACGATGTCGTTGAGGTAGACAGGACACGTCAGGGAAGAAATTTCATGGCTTTAATTAGGATTCTGTTTTTCTTCGGGAAGGAGATTGGGCTTTTAAATTCACACAAAATTCGTATATAGTCTCGTTAAATTTGAGTTTTTCTTTCAATGAAAAATATTGACAAATGTAATATTCGTTTCGATATTCGAAAAAAAAAAAAAAACATCAAACGGATGCACGTGACGACCTCTAATAAAGATAAAATTGATATATAATTAAGATCAAATTGCGGTTAAATTCAGGATAAAATTCACGTGAAATTGAGATAACGTTGAGGTAAAATTAACATGAAAATGAGACGAAGCTGAGATAAGGCCAATTAAAGTGTCAAATATTTATTTGCGGTCAATAGAATGGTATTTTTGAAATTGCATCCTTACAGCTCTTAGAATTATGAAAATTATTTTTGCAAACAATAAATAAAATCAATCCTTCTAAAAGTTAGTAATTCATACGAAATCTTTATTGCAAATTGATGCCAGGTGTCGCAGCCTCTACACTTATGCAATCAAAAGCCACCTTGCTGCTGATAACGATTATTTAAAAAAAGAAAAAAAACTTCATTTCCCAACGGCATTGCATTTTTGTATTCGAATTGTTTACAAATCAATGTCATAACCCCAGGCTATAAAATGATGAAAAAAATCGTTTGCGTGAACTGGCTTTTCTCGAACTTAATTTATAGCACTCCTAACTTCTATTATATGCAAATAATTTATTTTATTCTTGCGTGCTGAAAATCCTATTCCAAAAAAAAAAAAAACACACACACTTTTCCTCGGAGTGGAACTGTATCTTCGCATATTGTACGAAAGATAACGGTAGGTTGGAAAAATCGTTGCAGAGGATGACTTGTATATACTCGTGTACAGACGGAATTAGCCATGAATAGATGTAATCAATAATATAGGTCTGAAGTTCGCAACGTTGCCACGCAACGAAAATTATTATTTTTTTTTTAATCGAGTGATAAACCGCTCAGACTGCTTCTATTGCAACATAAATCGCATAATCGAATTGTATAAGTCGATAGATGCGGTCCCTGCAGTTTATCCCCTGATTAACAAAAAAAAATTCATTTTCGTTACGTGGTAACGTACGAAGATCTTTTTATTTTTTTTTTTTTAATGAGTTGTCCCTCTCCGTACACCCTTTCGGTTTTTTACGGCCCCTCTCTCCTCTATTGCTTCCTGTGTATTCCTCCTGTTCCCCATCCGCTTTGTTTTTCTCCTGCTTCCACCACCTCATTTCCTCCACGGGCATGGGGCAACTACGGAAAACCTATGCCGGTACAGCCGGTCTCAAGTTCACCCCCCGGCAGCGGAGCGAGTTTTCATCAAAAAATTTCGACGAAAAATCTCGGCCGCTACCGGGGTTTGGGAAGCCAGGACCTTCCGATCCACTGGCCGCTGGCGGCGCCTTAGCCCGCATGGCCAACGAATCAGATTTGTTAAAAACAGATAACCAGCAATATTAATCTTATCAATCATCTTCGTCATTATTATTACCTTATTAGACACGTCTATAAAAAATTATCTTCGCGAGCGCAAGTCTCATATTTCAAAGAATTTCCATGTTTTTCAGGATTATACTCTTCCTGATTGGGGTTGAATTTGAAACAAAGTATCGAAAACTTCTTTGTGTATCGTGGGGTCGAAAATTAATACAGCGGTTTTCGAATATTAATTTACTAGTTGAAACTCTAGTAAAGATTTTCAATTGAGCCTTATTAATTGAGAAAAATTAGTTCATGTCGCATTTTAAATATAAAAACTAAAATATTTACTGATTAAATATTTATATTTTTATTTCTTAAATCATTTTTTGTTATAACAGTGAAAATATAAATATAAAACATTTGACTGATCTCAGATAAAAGTTTTTAATTAAACCTTATAAACTGAGAAAATGAAGTCTGGCGTGATTTTTCATGAATCTTTATAATTCAATCTTGAGATTTGTAATAATAGATTTTCAATTATTTGTCATATATCTTAAACGTCAATAATAATATTGATAATGACCAAATACTAATACACATATCGAAACAATGAAAATTTTAATCCTTTAATAAAATATTAAGAAAAATGCATATTACTCATTATTAATAGTTAATAATGCGTGTAAATGACTGAAAATTATTTGAAAATAGATTAAAAAAAAGAAACAATCGACAGGAGTTCGATCAAGGTGATTCGATATCGAGATCGCGGCGAATAAATCGCGTTAGCCCCTTAACGTCGCTGGGCAGGCACGTGGATTGAGATGCGTTTCCAATGATGTACGTACGGTAATCCGTAACGAGAGTGAGTCTGCAACTCGCTGAGCAATCGTATCTCTTGTCATTACCCTTTCTTCCTCTCTCTGCCCATCTCATTCTCGTTCGTTGACGATTCGCTGCAACTGCATCCGCCAACTTTAACTCCGAGATCCGCTAACCCTGTCACTTCGTCTCTCAGTCTCAGAGCGTCGAACCGCCGTCGAGTACTGGGACGCTGGAGGCTTTTCAATAAACATTAAGTACCGGGTTTACCCGCCGGAAAGATTTCTGCCTCTGGAGGATATTTGTGAAAGATTGATAACGAAAATTGCGATCACGCGGGAAAAGTTCGAAACCCCTACGCGGTCGTCCCCGAACAGTACTACGATTCACGTGTGCACTACAAACGATATTTTGTTGGCTTCTGTTCATCACAGGAAATGGGGCCCGTGGAGGCGTATCGTTACCTCATGGAGGAGATATCAGGTGAGATTGACAAAAACAAAAGAACTGTTCAATTTTATACAAGTTTTTAATTTATTAAAAAATCCCTAAAACTTTTTATCTCATTTTCGTAAAAATGTTTTATTATGTTATTTCATTATAAGATGAATGAATTAATTCCTACATTAATTAATTAATTAATCCTTTACGAGTACAGTAAAAAGTATGATAATTATTTTTAAATTAAATTAGAATTTAAGTGAATAAAATCACCGTGATTCAGCAAATTCAAAATTTATTTTCTTGCTTAATGAATTTTATTAATTCAATGTCAACTCATTTTTAATTTATTTTTATGTACAATAGAAATGTTCAATATTACCATTCTTCGTCTTCAGTATTTTTAAAATTCCCATAACGATAAGTCCTGACAAAAGTTTGATTTTTCAGTAAAATACAATTGAAATAATTCGTTATTAATCTGTCAATAATTGCTTTCCACGTGGCCTAAAAAATTAAGTAATAATAAATAGAAAAGATTGTGGTTTTAAAAATAAATGGCGTGATAAAAATATAGTCATTGTTTGTTAACTTAAACTTTATAAATAACTCTTTCGACATTATATTAAACAATGTGTATGCGTTTCGAAACAGATCCGAGGGTGGCTGACTGGCCCTTGATGGCCAGTCCATTTCCAGTGGGAACGATACTCCTCGTTTATCTCTTCTTCATCCTCTATCTTGGACCGAAGTACATGGAACATCGCCAACCGTATTCTCTCCACAATCTCATGATATTTTACAATATTTTTGTAGCTTGCGCAAGTGCGATGGTCTTTTACGGGGTGAGTTGTTTTTACTGCTATCAATCAGCACTATTGAAAAAAAAAAAAACTGGCAAAACGAGTGGAACGCGGAGCTAAGATTGATGATGGCATTTCAGCTTCTCACGTCCGGTTTCACAACGAATTTATCGTGGGGATGTGAACCTGTCGATTATTCCTACGATTCCGAGCCAATGAGCGTAAGTTCCTTTTCTCCCCAATAATGATAAACAAAAAACATGATTTGTAAATATTTTGCAAAATTCAGTCTTTAATTGTCTTTTTTTTAATCGACAAATAAGTATCGATTGAAATTAAAATCAATTTTATAGAACAAATTTGTCAAACTTTGTATTTAAAAAACAATCAACAATATAATCAAATTTATTATTATATATAATTATTCAATTGAATCATTTTGTAAAAACTTAATTAAAAATGCCACTTAATCTAAAATGAGATAAATTCAAAACAGAGTTTTTATTGAAAATTATATGAAAGCTAAAATTGAACACAATATAGAAAACGATGGCAACATTTTTATGGCTAAAACTAGGTAATAAAAATGTTTGATTGGTTAAAAAGAATGAATATATTATTTTAAAAAATGCAAAACATTCAGATGGCAAGATGGGTTTGGTGGCTGATGTTACTCAAGATGTGCGAACTTGGTGACACCGTTATATTCGTCCTCCGAAAGAAATACAAACAGTCATCATTCCTACATATCTATCATCACGTGACAACCGTTAGTCTTGCCTGGATTGCCTGCAAATACGCGCCAGGTAAGATGAACTGAATTTTCGGAACGGTCATTCTTTTTTATTTGTTTTCCTTGATGCGTCACTGAAAGTTCATCGATGTCGATATTTTAGGGGGCATGTGGACGTTCATCATGATGCCCAATTGCGTCGTTCATGTCATCATGTACACTTATTATCTGCTAGCTTGCCTAGGGCCGGAAATGCAAAAGAGAATCTCGCGATGGAAATCGTATCTCACAATGCTTCAATTGGTATGTACATGGTTTTTTTTAATTGAAGAAGAATAAACATATAGGGGGTAGTTCGAGACGAATAGATTTTTAGATAAAGTAGGGATACAGCTGAGATAATCTCGCAGGCGAACCTAAGATAAAGTTCAGGTGAAGTTGCGATAATTTGTTAGAGATCATTTTGAGATGGACTTGAGATAAAGTTGAGGCGAACATCGATCATATTGAGGTAAGTCTTGAGGCAAATTTAAGAACAAGCTGGGATAACTGTTGGTATCAAACAGGAAATAAACTCAAAATGAAGTCAACATCGCTGATGGATAAACGTAAGATAATGTTCAGATAATTTTGAGATAAATATAAGACGAAGTTGGGATCAAGTGCAGTTCGTTGTGGAAACAGATATGACACGAAGTCAAAATAGAAAAGGAAGTTCAGGTAATTTTTATATACACCTTAGGTGAAGTTAAGATAATCTAATAAGAAGGCTGAATCTAAGATAAAGCTCAAACGGCTGTGACACGAAGTGAATCAAAGGTACGAAACTTTTATTGATTTGTAAAAAAAACTTCGTATTCCGAAAATTGCAAGTCTCTATTCTCATAATTATAAAAGGTATACTTTAAGGAATTCCTATTCCGAGTGGTTAACCGTCATCTTTTAAAATGACCAATGTCCGTTAGAAATGCGCCATGAACATTTGTTACAAGTGTGACAAATGGCCGTGAAAATTACGTTGCAGATTCAATTCGTCGTAATGGTGTTACACACGGCCCAGGCGCTGATGCCCTCGTGCGAGCCGAGTCGCAAGCCTCTCGCCTACATCTACATGTTTCACGTAGTCGTGATATTCTACATGTTCTGGGACTTTTACAAAAAATCATACACCGCTAAAAAGCAAGCGTGAATACCATCGATGGCCTCAACTTCAGCCTAATTTTGTACCTTTAATTCGTCGCGAAAATCATCGCTGTTACGAATTCAGCAGACTGATTGATCGACTGCGTTCCTAGTTATAATGATTCACTTACGTTGCTGTACGTTAACTCTATTTTCCGCGCAATCTTCCCGCGATCCATTGACAAATCTTTCCAACGAAAATATCGGACGTGCTGTTTTTATTCAAACTAAATCTTAAAAAAAGGATTGGGTAAAAAAAAAAAACATTAAGCCGAGACTGTATTCTCGTTTTTGAAAAGCTCCTTATTTTTTTCTTCGTGCTTCGATTACTAGACGTTCGTATCAATTCTCAGTGCTAAAGTCAGAGCAAACGTGGCGCAGTTTGTAATCGGTTAATCTTCCCGCTAAGCTCGGAGCTGCCGATAAAACAGGACACCATTTAAGAAGCTAAATTTGGGATAGTGGCAAGGTTTCGCGTTTTGGTGTGGCAAAAAACATTTTGGGAAATATTTCCGCTACAGCACGTGTTAAATAACCTTGATATGGCGATAACGACCAGAGTTTGAATTCAGGGGAATCCCAGTGTAAAATGCACGAAGATCGATAAGTACATTGGCCACTTTATCGAGGCGTGAATATCGGTAACTTATCTAGAGTCGATTCGTCATACTGGAAACAAGATTGCAGAAAATCCTGCGGGCGATTACTTCAACACTGTAATTATTTATTTATTTTTTTGCGAACGGTTTTTATTTTATTTGGAAAAAACCGAGAATTTATTGGTACATCGAATATTCATTTGCGAGACGTTTTTCCTTCGCTCGCTGCGTCAAGTTTCGTCATGCTTAGGGTGGATCGTTGAACGTCCCGCAAACCCGGAAAAAATGGACTCCGCATCAAATAAAATTTGTCAAAGTGTTTAAGCATTTATTAATAAATAAAACTTGTTTTATTTTCATTAGATATATTTTCATTGCCTTTGTACTTCGTTCCTGCGTTCGAAAAACGATATCACAATAACGAATGTCGTGGCGATAATCGAAAAGGGAGAATTGAACATCGATTATACAAGAAGTAAGTAGTATTCCAGAAAGATTGCAACGATATGTTTTCGAATACATTTTTTAAAATATATATCAATTTTTTTTTATTCTATATGAATAATGTTAATGAACAAAATTGTGAGTATACTTGATACGTATTCAAGAACGTTTGTGTAAACAATCTTGTGAATGTTTATTTTTAGGAGAATTAAATTATCATCGAAGGGTTATAGAAGAGAGCGCGGATGAAAAGTTATCGGCGGTACTAAAAATCCAAGGGCCATAAAAATCATGCGATATAACTTGCACGGTGATAACAAAACCGTCGGTAAAACAAGGTATCGATAAACGGTAATAATGGTCACGATAGTACGGTGTTATCTAATGAACTGTTATCGGAAGCGTGCATTATGAAGCGTTCAACTTTTTTTATTGTATAATTTTACACTTCGGGATCTCATGTTTAATTCGCACCAAAGATTGCCGAAAACTTTGTTAATTGATCGCGGTACGACTAATTTTCCGAAATATTTCAAATCTATTCAGCCGATTCTTGAACTGTGATTCACTTTACGTCTATTTTTTGCAACCACCTCAACTTTATGGGAATTTATCTCAAATAAATCTAATCTTTAACTGAATTTATTTTATCTTCATATTAATTGCATCGATATTAATTTCAGGTGGATCTCAGTTCATTTTATGTGCATGTCAGGTTGAGTTCTCTATTTGTCGGTATTTTCATTATCTTACTATGATACGAAATTTATCTTAATTTATCTCACGCTTCTTAATTTTATCTTCATTTCAAATTTCTTTATCTTTATCCGAAGCGTGTTTCTTCCTGCACGTTTATCTATTTCTTAATAACTAATGCTCAAGACACTTTCTTCAAAAAATGTTAACTCGACTGCTAATCGATATTTGTCGACGAAAAAGAATCTCAAGCTTGCCCCTGCCCCTGGCAGGCTTCATGTAACATTCCAACTTCCCCATCCCATAACACTACACGGTGAGAAAAAAAATTAAATATAAATAGGATTTATTGAAATGAAATAGGTTTTTTCTTTCTGTCGCGGTCTACTATGATCCTATTCGTCATAAATATATTTTCCTATTTGTTTCGGATATTATCGGCAAGAATTATATATGTTTGAATCGAATAGATAAAGATGAAATTCAATTGCATCCGTTTTTTGAATGTATACAAAATATTTTTGAATAAAAATATATTCTTGCTACAAGTAATCATATACTTGATTTAAATATATATATAAATGTTTATTGAATTACGATACGTGCTCTTTTATAGTTCCCGTTTTTGCGAAAACTAAGATTTACGACCGGTCCGTAACTTGGCACTCCCCCCCCCCCCCGCACTACGGTTCAGCGGTCAATTTCTTCACGAATCGTTGTGTGTCAAAAGTTTGTATTTGCCCAGATAAAACTCAATAACAGATTTACACAGAATCAATAAAATATCCAGTTATTAGATGGTATCACCATAAATGTGATGGAAAAAAAAACATTTATTTGATATAAACAATTCTAAAAGTAGGATTCACTAGGAAATATTCGATAATAGGAAAAATTTAGTTGAATAAAATAAAAAAAAAATTAATCGGACCTATTCTGTGAATATAATTATTTTTTCTCTGTGCGCACAGAAAAAAAATGAAGATTGACCCGTTGACTATAGACATCCCTTACCACCCTCAATCACCCGAGCCTCGTTATTTCTAGGAAACTTGTTGTAGGCAACCAAGCCGAACGAATCGACGAGGGATGTTGAATTATGCACGCGCGCGAAATCGCCAGTTCGGAGCTCAGATGAGCGCGGATTGATCGCGCGAAATGTCCGAGCATACACGGACCTCGACTACTGGCTCGGCAACGGTAAAATTTTCCGGCGTCGTATTATGAAACATGAGACGCGAAATTGAGCGAGAGGGAGGATAAATAACACCCACGAGGACGTTAATAAAGTCTTATCGGTGTACGGCCATGCGTGTCGACTTAAAGCCGCGCGCGCCGACCGACTAATCCGCTATGCTAATTCGACAGGGTTGACCGAACTATGGGCGGTATGTGGGGCGGGGGCAGCAGTCGGATACGCGACTTCGATCGTTGTTCTCCGTGCATCCAGGCCCGATCTTCCATACCGATTTTAACGCTTCCTGTACGAGCCCTCGTTCCCACTGTTCAAGTTTGTCCTTTCGTAATTCGAGTAATACGTCCGAGGATGGAGGACTCGCCACGAATTTCGCGCGCCTGATAAACTCCCGGGCATTGAACGTTCCTCGAGATCAGATTAGTACATTGAATCAGCATTTGTGACCCGGGAACAAATCATCGCTTCGTTCGGGATGAAGAAACGATTTATGAAAATCGTGAAATCAGGAGGGAATGTTTCGATCGTGAATTTGGCGATTAGACGGTACGCTTAACAATTAAAAATTGTTCATTTTAAGATGGAAGATTATATTACGAATTAATTAGTTTTATTAAACGATGATTCGTTACAATCGTCAATTAATTTTTAAGATCGCAGATTTATTATTTGATTCGTTATGTCCGATATGTGGAATTGTTATTTATCGATAAACGTTATTTATTAATGGTTTATTGCTGTTATTAATGCAGTTTAGAGATTATCAATCTTGGATTAATTATAAGAGGGACGAATATTATTAGGTGATTGGAGAGTTATTAAAAAATTGGTGATTATACATTTATTATAATATAACATGCTTAGAATGACATCGGTGTTTTGAGATTTTTCGTTTGTTACTTCTTATTGACAAATAATGAATGTGTATAAAAACGCAACCGGCGAAACAAAACAATCCGGATGGCTTCGAGCGAACTTGTTTTCACAACGGGAGATTTCTATTAAGAAGGGGTGATATCCGCGACGAAACTTCGACGCAGTCTCCGCTCGCATCGGGAAAACAAAATCAGTGCGAGCTACAGATATCTACCGCGAGGAAACATTGTCGTGTGTGCGTATGTATACGTGCATACGAAACACCGAAAATTTCGAGATGTGCGCGGCTCTCGACATTCCTCGGAACTAAATGACACCAATGTCGAACGATATTTTCTCGGAATCGTAAACAAATGCCTACAAATTGTATATTGCCACGGGTGTCCTGAAATATGCGATAGAATCAAGTTATTGAGGTCTCAAAATGTATGCTTTAAATTTGGCTACGCGGCGTTGCTCCTCTCCAAGTCACGATATTAGCCAAACTATTTATCTTACAGCGTTTCCATCACGATGCTCGCGTGGTGGTACAATCTACTTTTTTTTTCGATTCGCGGAATTTTAGGAGCAGTTCGTAATTCTAGAAAAAAATACAACGTTTGGAATTGATTTTTATTCTTCTAAACCAACAAGGTATTCAATTTTTATTATCACGTATTTAATTTTTTTCCAACTATAACTTGTAAAAAAAGGCAATTTTTTTTATAAGTATTAAAAGAAGTCATTAGAGGTCACGTTCGCAAATTTACGTCTAAAAATTAACGATCAACTCATACACAAACATTGTTTGTATTTTCTCCGTAGGTTTAGCGTTTTTATCCACAACTTTATTTACGCTCTATAGAAATAAAAAAAAACTTATATACATACGTATGCAGGTATATCAAAAGTCAGAGGGAAAACAGAGGCGTCGCAGGGAATTTAAAGCGGTTCGTTGGACCGCAGTGTTTGAAGATAGCGTGGCAAAAACAAATAAAATTTCTCTCCATAGCGCACACGCGGAAGGGTTTTACCCAAAGCGTACCCAAACTAGATAGTTACGGAAAACGGAAAAAAAAAGAAAACGAAAAAAAAAAGGGAACCGAGTCGAATGGGATTGGCCGTGGGTTTGTTCATGGTAAATTTCACCCTCCTCTGTTATTTCTGGGCTCGCATAGACGAGGTTCGCACGGCTTTTGACCGCCGGCTCTTTTTCCATGGCCGGAATAATAAAAAAAAAAAAAGAGAGAAAGGCCGAGAAAGAAAGAGATGTATGGAAGTCTCGTGAAAGAGAAGTATGGAAGTCTCGTGCATGTATTCCAGAGGTATTTGCAAAATGTGATTTCTCGTTTCGGGAGGAGATTAATGTGCGTAAGCATGCGTGATGCTTTAAACAGTTCCGCTTTTTTATTCATTTACAAAACCGGATTATCTTATTAATATTATCTGCCGGGAGGCAAATTTGATTAGATCTGTAAGAAGATTTTTTAAATATATTGCCAAATATTAGAAAATTCCTGTACATGTATATATATATATAGATGAATTATCTTATTATATACATAAATTATATACTCCTAATATACAAAATGAAAAATATGAACAGCAACATTTTTTTTACTGAGTTTAAACAGATTATCACGTTGTGAAAAATGGTCGTGAGCAAAAGTGCATCGAAGTTTCGAGTCTTTGGGATCCTGCAGTGAAATATTTTCATCATTGACCGATTGAGGGTAATCATAAAAAATTCTGCAAACGACAATCATTTCAAAGATTCGTCGAAATCTAACTGTATAAGCGTCAAAATAAAACAGAAAAATAATAAATAAACAAACATTTCGAAAAATAAAAATAATTAGAAAAATACTGAAATGAACTTCGAAAACAGAGATTCGAAAAAAATGGTAACAATACACGAACAAACAAGATCTGATTTCACATGTAATTCCATCCGGTACAGTTTGCTCACCATAAGATATTTCGAAAGGCACGCAACAGCGAAAAATCTACAAAATAAAACCGTAAAAATAAATTGAAACGGTCGCAAACGAGAAAATTGAAGAAAAGAAAAGTTTAAAAATCGGAAAAAGGGAGATGGACAAACCTAAAAACAGATATCGAAAAAATAGCAAAAATGAACAAAGAGCTAAAAAACTGTTTGACCCCAAACACGTGACGATTCCACCTGCCAATATTTGCTCGTCGTAAGATATTGCGAGAAAACAGTTGAGAGTAAAAAAACTACATTCAGAACAACGTGGAAAGAAATCAAAACAAAAGGTGCAAAACTATAACGGTCAAAAAAGAATACCGAAAAAGAGATGCAAAAAATGTTTCGAATAGAAATAAAAAAAAAGTGGTGGAAACGAAGAAAAAGAAATCTGAGCCCACGCGAGATAATTCCACTTGCTAATATTTGCTCGCCGTAAAATATAGCGTACGAAAAAAATATTGTTCCACCCCGCAAATATATAAAAAGTATTCTTCCTACGTACGTTTCGACTCGCCACACCATCACGGCCATTTTTACCTCGCATATTTTGATGTCAGTGCCCCGAGCCGAATTACGATATAAATAATTTTCAAAAATGGTAAAATCCCGTCGATGGTTACGGAACGATGGCACTAAATATGAGGCCGGACAAGGGTAGTACGGGGAACATGTATATCATAAGGCACAACCGGCACGCGTATAGAAAGGGCTATTGCACGCGACAGCGCAGGGAGCGACCAAATGTGTCGCCAGCAGCGGGTGCACATTTTTTTTAACCTCTTCTTTTCGCCTCTCATGGCCGGTTGGATTTTTCTCTCTTTTTTTTTTCGTAATCCTCGTTTTGCCGTTGGCCAATTGCACAAAATTTATAAAGCGACGGCTTGGCCGTAGATGCCGCGGTTGCTAACGCGTGGGCGACCGTACCTTCGTGTCGACCTTTGACTCTGCACTATTTTTCTCATACGCGTGTTATTATTATTATGAAATGTTTCGATTCCCGCGATATCACGTAATAGCGCGCTTAAATATCGTTTGTCGCGGATGCCGATAAACTGGTTACATGCCCATTCATATCCGTACCGAAATCTCCCAAAAGGCTGAATAAAGGTCACTCGTGGGGCGATGTGTTATTAAAAGAAATTTGAATAAAACACCTGGGAAAATGTACTCGGAAATTAGTGTCGGTTGAATTTTAGATTCAAAAGTGAGGTTGGAATTGACTAGCGTTGAAAAAATATATTGGGTCGTCGATTATGAAAACTATTCGTAATTTTGGTTAAAGAAAAGTACATTTTGTAGGATGAAATTTGCATATCGATTTCTCGAGGATTCATTTTCTAGGTTTCATCTATGTGAAGGTTTTATGGGAAAAGCACAAACTGGAAGACGGTTACGATACTTAAGGGAATTACGAACACGATCCAGGCCACCTCGAAATTTTTTAATTAAATTTCTCCCAAAATATCCAACCGATTAGGATGATATTTATTCTGTGCATTCGGGACGCTAGCTCTAAGAGGAACATGCGCGGGATTTTCCCAAATTGTGAAGAAATTCTACGGATTGTGGTTACCATGGGAGAAATTTCGACCTACAATCTATTGGATTGCACTTTCACAAACTTTCCGAGCATAAGCCTCTGAAGCGACGAGAAGTACACATTTTGAGCTTTGTTTACTATATTTTGATGAAGAAATGATGAAGGAATCAAATTTCGAAATTTTTCGTTATTGAAATACGACACGTATTCGTATATACAAATGTCAATGAATGCGCAACTTGTTTATGTACACTAATTAAAGCAAGCAAACTTTTTGTTAATGGATATTTTATCGCCATTGAATTATCGCAGAATGGACGCCCAATTATTTCGTATTTGTAAAAACGTCGAATTACTTCCAGACGAGAGGGCTTCGAAAATAAACGCAAAAAGACCGAACTGTTAAAAAGAGAAAAAAAAACAAATTCGAATGATTTTTCATTGTCGGAGCGAAACAAAAGTGGCCTTGTATATAGTGGAGACGCGAGGAACGCGAAAGAATCGAGGGAGGCAAAAAAAATATAAGCCCCACGCGAGAAGCCGCGTTCGAAAACTTTGAATATTTACACCCACGCGCATCGAGCTCACTTGAAATTTGTACACTCTGTTCTTACTCCCTGACCACTTTTTGTCCGGGTATTTTCACAACTCGTTTTATCTTTCGTTTTATTCCCATCCTCCATTGAAAACGCGAACGATTCGCAGTTGAATATTGATGACGCAGCGGCAAATAAAATTTACGTTCGATCTATAATCGATGGAACTGAGTGAATGCCGCGTGGAATAATACATCGTCCAACTATCCTGATACGTTTCATTTCCCCGATAAAAGATTTAGCTCCGTTCTATTCTTCCTACCTCGAACACACGCAACAACGGCCGAGAATTATGAAGAGTATCGCGCTGAAAGAAACGCTCGCGCAAAATCCAATACGTAAACGAAAAATCGATCGAATTCTCGGTTGAAAATAGGATGACTACAATTTTAAGTTGGTTCGAGGAGTCTGAGGGAAGTAGACGTTTCTTAAATATAACTTCGGTGGACATAAAACACGTTTTTGAACTGTAACTCGAGTTGTATCAAAGCGCATTCTATTCCGGAAGTTAAATAAATTATGTATTTTAAAATGTCGGTGCTTTTTCAATTTTAACGCCGATTGGCACTTGAGTCGCAATTGTCTACACATTAATTGATCCAATTAGTTGTCCCGAGTCTCCGCCGTACTCTGTTCGTAAGCTCCCGGTGAGTGTACGCATAGACTATCGCTAGAATTCCATTAACGAAGTACATTAAACACTGAGGCACGATACAAAACCAAAAATGTACATTTCCGTATCGTTTTACAGGAGGATTGTCGTCTCTTCATTACGGATCACGAAAGCCGCGAGTACCTACCAAATTTATAAATTAACTGAGCAGAGATAATTAAATGGCGAATGGGAAATCGCCTTCGCGGTAGTATTTAGCGCCAACCAGTGCACGATGAAAACGACGGATATGAGAGTTCCACGAGACTACGTGCGCTTCAGGGATAAGGCTAGTAAGAGCGGTGGAAGTGTCGAGACCGTCCGGGGTAGGGGATTCGCGTTGGGATGTTAACCTCTAATGCCTCTACGATAATCGGATTACGGGCGTTAATGTACATTGAATTAAAATTCACGTCCTCCACCGGCAGCGCGGTACTCAGGCCGTGGATGATGTTGAAAAACAATTTCATTTCTCCGTCTCTATACAGGGTGTCCGAGGCGAAATGTCACAGCCGTGTGTCTCGGGCAGTACGAAATGCAGAAAAACATTGTTCGACCAAAAGTGGTTTCCTTCCGAGAGTATAAAAAAAGCAATGTCCCTTTGACCTTGGGTACTACGATCAAGGTTGTACGAAGGTCTTCTTTTAAACTAGCGATCAGAACTTGCATTTTTAATCTTAATCGTGAAGCTTGATTCGACAGCTTTGAAAAAATCCGCGAATAATTTCTTAACGAGCACTTTCGGAAAGTCTCCGAAGACGCAGCGTCTCAATAGCCGCTATGGAGAATATTCATATAATCGTAAAAATCTCTGGACGTAAGCTTCAAGAGTGTCCAATAAACGATGTTGGTCCTGATGACTAATTCCGGAGTTGACCTTGGCGTGACCTTGACCCTTATACTCAAGGTCAAATTAACGTTGCTATCTTTCCGACCGCTCGAAATGAAACAACTTTTATTCGAAACGTTCTCATTACAGAGCGAACTTTTTGATATATGAGCTTGTTACCGCTTGATTTGGACGCCCTGTATATAGACGCGATCTCCAAGTCCACGTTTCGTTATTTTTGTCATCCCTTCGCTTCTTGCCCTCGCAGTTCGTTCTTCCTCCGTGACACCCCGCGTGTCTCGCGCGTAAACTCAGTTTGCACTAGGGCGGGCGAAATTTTCGCTCCGGGTGGCGAGGCGGGCACACTAGGTGGCCATCGAGGCGGCGTTGCTGATGAGGCAGCTAATGAGTGGTTATAATGTCGTTATGATAAGTAGGCGGGCGGATAAAATACGGCGTGGCTTTCCTGTTTTATAGAAACACGATGGCAGGAAGTCCATTACCCTTATCGTCTCCTTCGTCACCGTTATCACAAACCCCCTTCTGCCCCTCTGGAGAACAATATTTCTTTTTCCTTTTTCAAAAAGCTTGGCGATGGCTGCTCATCATTTTAATCGTTTTTTTTTTTCGTGATTTACACGTGTACTTATCGAATTGTCGCGGCTTTCGGTTTCCCTGGACGGCGAGGAAAATGGCTCCGGGGAGTTTGAATGTTCCTGTAAATGGTAAGTCACTCGGAGTGGAAGTCAGATATGAGCTTTATTACCGACGCCTAAGACGCTGATTCCTTCGAAATTCTTCGGTCATGAATTGTCGAGACGTCGTGAAAAATTTATCTCGCCTGTTTTGGAGCTGCGCGAATAAAAAAATACCATTTACGTGATTTTTTAATCTTGCGCCCAAGAGATTATTATAGATTTCTCCTGCGGTGGAGATTTTTCTCCGGGGTGGAAAATTGTACTTGAGATTGGTAGTTAGGTTGTACTGGAAGTTCGATAAATTTTATGAATTATTACGAAGCATTTTAATTATTGGAACAACTCAATTCCTTTTACTAATATTATCACTGAAATCAATTGGTCGAATTTCGTGACAACAAATTTATTTATTGGTCAAGTCGGTAAAAAAGAAAAATGAATTTTGCAACGAAAAATTAAGTAGTCCGAAACTCGTACATCGTTTTCGAATTAAGATAATCCTGGATTTCCAAGTGTAGGTCATGTCATAAATGTCATACATATATCCTTATAAATAGCTCATTCCATCATAAATTTAATAATCGAATCAACTTAAATTTAATTAATACGTTACAGTCATCTTATTATTATCGATTATTACCGGAAAACTCAATATACATTAATGTTTCTATTACCGTTTATTCGAAACTTAACCCATAATCTTGTTGATATGATATTTTTTTGGATTTGGGTCCCTTAATTATCTCTCCCCGAAACTCTGAAATGTAAAGCCCGAAAAAGAATGAACGTCCCCCTCGTTTATTTATTTACGCATAAATCGTCTTTTTGTCCATGGAAGTAAAAATTGAAAAGCACATATGTAACCAACCGTTCTCGGAAATTCGTCCTTCTTGCCGGCGCTAGTTTCGGCAAAAAAAAAAAAAAGAAATCACCACGAACCAGCTCGTCCATTCGCTTTGTTTTTGCTGTTGCAGCTTTGTCGCATTCGCTCGGAGCAGGACGCGGATTTTTGTGCACGTGGCGACTAAACAGCTCTAAAAAAATGCGAGGCCTTTTGTTTGAGTTTGCAAAGACGAGCAAAATGTAAAATTCCTCGGCCGTATGCGCCCTCGATGTGCGACCCTTCGGGGGCCACGTAGACGAATTAACGTGACGGGCGTGTGTCTGTGTACGTACACGCGTACGTGACCGGAAATAAAAATTTTGCACGAGCGGTTGTAACCGCAAAAAAAAGAAACAAAAAAAAAAAATACGTTGCAGTTGCTCTCTAAGCGGAGGAGGTGCACACACGATGGCGGTGACGACGGAAGGAATAGAAAGAACTCACGGGAGTGGAAGAAAGTGTCGAGAGTCCTACGAGGGAAAAAGAGGGCGAAGAAGAAGTGGCCGGAAGTGATTTTTGTTAGAGTGAAAATTCGCTGTTTTCACAGTAGACCGCGCGCAGAAAAAAAAAATTCGGTACGCTCGGAACATGATTTTTCCTGTCATTAGTCACGTGGTATGTAAAATAGGGGGAAAATGATTCAACGATCGAAGAACATTTCAACGAGTTCTAAATGCAACTTTAATTAACTAGTATAATCAATGATGAAGTTAATGGAGGATTCGAATCAGTATAAACAATTGATAGACGATTGCTTGCCAGGTTATTTTTTCATTGTCCTGGTTCGCTAGATTATCTAGAAAATATTTATCCCGAATGAATTATCTAGAAAAAATAGGAACTATCTGGACAAGTTCTATAAAATTATGCTAGTATTTAGTTTCTCAATATTTGAATGATTCGAATAGTCAATGGTTCAATTTTGTGAATAGTTTTTATTTTTCGATTTTTTCGAGGACTGGTAAATAGAGAAGAATGAGGCGCAAAAGAGAGAAGCGCGTAGCTGATTTTTTTATGACCGCCATCCCGTCGTATAGCAGAATTCATTTATTTTTAAATATCCTCCCTTTCCTTTTCGCCCCTTTTTCCATCCGCTCATTTTCATCCCCCGTCTCCCTTCCTCTCGTCGCCTTTTCTTATGCCCGTCCTGTTATTTTCCAAACTGCTATAAAAGAATCCACGAGGGAAATTGACATCAGGGCTATTTCTCACGGAATGCAACATTAAATCCGATGGCGGAATTTTCATTCTACGGAGCGTTCGTTCTTTCCGAGTCTTTTGTCGTTTCGTCATCCTGATAATGCACAAATATTCATCACGATCTCCCGAGAAAGGCGAGATGTAAATTTAGCCGAGAGTCATTAAAACTAAGTACGACTGCGACAGGTATCGTTGCAAAAATAAATTATCATTGGTCCAATCACGTTTACAAGAAACGTGTGTTTCGATCGAGATGAAGCAAAGGATATATGTCGCCGCTCCTGAATCCGCTGTTTACTTCTCTCGACCACCAGATAATATTACGACAGGTCGAACAAATTGATAAAACCTTCATGACAATTTTTAAGATGATCATAAATACAATCGACATTTTTTTGGATCGGCTAAACACCTCTATGAGAATCTATCAGAGGTTCAGAAAAATTGGCCAAAAGTTGATTAAAAAAATGGGCATGCGTTCATAAATTGGTTATGAGTTAACGATCGGTCACGAGTTCATAAAAATACGTTATACATTCATAAATTGGTCGAGAGTTAATAATGACCGACTCTGAATTCAGCAGGAAATGATGCATCTCTAAATCGGTGAAATTCGAAAAAATTCGACACAAACGAAGCAGGCTTCCGCACGTTTAAAATTTTCTCGTTTAACGAAAGCGTCGTGGAAAAGAGAGTTCCATTATCGGCGAAAAAGAAGGAAGTAAAAAATTCAGCGTAAACGAATGGCTGCACAGATGAGATGGAAACGGTGAACCGGGAAACCGCGAAAAAATCTCGCGAACGCTTTCGCACGATAGTTCCTCCGTGTAATCGAGCTCACCGGGGATGTCTTCGCTCGTCTCTCCATCCTCTTATTCACCCGCAGTTATCGCCTTTCCTCCCAATTCTAACTTATCCTCCTTGCCAGGATAGCCCACGCATGCCACGTGCAACCAGCCAACAGCGGCGAGCGGAAGGAAGGGAAACGAAAGAGGGACTCGTTCGTGTTCGCCAGCCATTCTTCTCTCTCGCTCTCGTCGAGGGTGAAACGGCGGACGAACTCATCCCCGTGGCGTCTCCCGAGAACGGGTGAAAACCGGCGGTTCGGTGGTTCGGAAAGACAGCCGCAGAAACTTGGAAATTTATGAGTCCGGAGAGTGGTGGAGTGTAGGATTCTCATCGCGTTCTCGTGCAACTCGTGCCCGACTGCGTCGAGTTATCAAAGTATCTATGAACAGTCGTTGGGGATGGGGGGAGGGTTGATGCCGCGTTCTCCTCTTCGAGCTAGCCAGACACTTCGGGGCCATTCTTCCTCTTCGATGAATTCATCAAAAGTCCCGACCTCTTCCACTTGCCCGAACGAACCACAACGAAACATAAAACCCGAACTAAACCTCGGATAAACGTTATCCTATCGAGAAAACTCAAATCCAAATAAATCCTGATAAAACCTGGAACGAAATTACAAAAAAACGACGAAACAAATCCTACCTTAATCTGGAATTAAAGCCTAACAAAACAGTACGATAAATCCTAACGAAACAAAGAAATAAACCTAAACGAAAGCCAAACACGGCAAAGCGAACCCGAAAAAAAAAAAAAAACAAAAAAATACAAACGACGTATCACCATCGAAACTTTGTCGTTTTTCGTTCGCGTCATTTTGGTTTTGCGTAACGTATCGTTTTCGTGCTCTCGAGGGAGCAGCCAAGTGTATACGGGACACCCGAACCCAAAGCTTCCCTGGTGTAAATAAAAGTAAATTAAACGTGGACGTCCGAGGGCGGATCGAGAGCCAATTACTGGCTGGCTGACATTTGTGCCAACGGGTTTATTGCGGCGCTGACGAGCACTGTAAAAATGTTTGCATACCCAGCTCGATGACACCGAATCTCGTGGCAATCGATAAAGATTTGCTTTACGGTTATCGTTTTTTAGGGTGTGAATAAAAGCCCGCGAGCTTCGACGAAAGCTACACCTTTTTTGTTGGTTAAACGTTGACGCGATATTTTGAAAATTGGATGGAAAAAAATTTGATATTCAAAGTATTTTTGATGGTGCAGACTGCGTTGTACGATTTACTCTTGAGGGTCGTTTGCAACGCAGGGGTAGTTTGGCTCGACGTCGAGGCTGGACGACTCCCGCAAACTTATTGATTTAGTAATTAAAAGTCGGCGCTGCGAACGATGCGCATCGGAAGAATAAATGGGATAACGAAGTAGCGATTAATAGGTGAGTTATGTAAATCATTGGATTTTCATTTATCAGAACACTGAGGTACTATTTAGTCGACCGACCATCGGGCAAAAAGTTAGTCCAAAATGGAGTAATCGTGGAGTTACCAGCTTTGCAATTATTATAAGGATTTACAAAGATTTTTATGAGCTTTTGTTAATCGCGGTATAAGTAAAAATGTTGTGTAAAAATTACATTTTTTTAAAAATACTGTCATTTATTTAGTTGTATATTTGATTCACATTTTTTGGATTCATCGTCCGAATTTAATAGCGTATAAATTATTCTTTTAATTCATGGTCGAATTTAGGATATCCTTATTGCTCACACGATGTACATTTCAATCAATTCATCGATTCGTAGTCCACCTCGCAATATCATTCGACATCGATCAGCTTCGTTTAAACACTCCTTCGAATAGATATCAAGAAAATGTTTTTCTTCCGCACTTGTCGGAATGACGTTGGTTTTTCTCCGTTTGATGGGATGACGTTGCTCTTACATTGGAAATGAAAAATGCTGTTTCGCTTTATCACTGAATCCTCCATGCCTGAAAGTTGTACTCACAATTTACGTGCCAGCGTTCTTGGCGCGAGCGATCGATGAGCGATATCTATCTGATTTGATTCGCCAATTTCCGTTCTTCACAAGCACGGAAATTCGTACCTCAGTTGCTAAATGTAAAAAAGATCCTTCGTGACATGGTCTTCGCCGGCATTTTCGCAGATTTTTTAACTCTTTTTCACCAAACCAATTTGTTTGGTCTAGAGAAGTGACAGTACCGTAAAACAAGTCTGTGTGAACAAATAAAAAAAAACTGCAGAAAAGATACTTTGGGAAATGAATTCGAAAGCTTTATAAAAATCCGTGATCATTCCAAGTAAGAAAAGAAACTAATGTTTCTATGTCCAGTTAACCGACGAATGCCAAAGCGAAGATATGGAATATTCCATCGAACCAACCTAACTAGACACCAACCTAATGGAAATGGAAACTTTCTATCACGCAAATACGACACATGGGACATCCTGAATGAAACTCCAGTTAGCAACATCCGGTGGAGCTGGTAGAAGTTTTATTGGGACGCATCTTACAATGAGTTCGCGAATTGGCAGATGTTCGGATGATTAAAATAAAGCTTCAATTTTTCACGTCGTTCGTGTTATCCTCAGTTCGAATTAAGGACTCTCATAGGGATATCCGGTACCGAAGAAGGTCGTTTCCTTCGTGGAGAAAAACTCTTCTTCATCCTATTCCACTCGGCAACATCATTCGTCTTCCGCCCGTCTGTTGCACAGTCGCCATCTTTCCACATGTATAAAGCTGATGCATTGTATATCGTCCTGTGTCTCGGTCTCTCCATTCCAAAAGCGGTCACGGGGCACAAGGGAGGGGAACGATTTATCAACGTGTATTCGCTCCAGCTTGGAATAAGGCCTCGGTGTAATCCACGGGGAGGAGCACTCTGCAGCCTCCGCCATTCCGACTCGCGAACCACGTCCATTGTCTCTGGAAAGCGTGGGGGCGATACGTCGTCTTTGCCCGCTGCATTGTGTTTCCGGATGCCAATATGCGAAATTCCGGACGCGGCCTCGTTTCCTACCGCTCTTGAAGATCGGGAGTTGCTAGAGGAAGAGGATGCGAAAAAACTGAGCGACGATTAGGGACCCGCTGAGTTTGCTAGGAAGCTCTTAGGTGATGGTGACGTCCGCCGAAAAAACGCCGTCCGATACCGTCTGCTGTCTCGGAAATAACAGATTTGAAGACCGCTTTCGCAACGGGTGAATTGCCGTCTGGATGTAGTTGGAACGAAGACATACTTTGGATCGGGTGGATGAAAAAGCTGGAATTACGGTTTGTTTCTCTAAAGGCGAACTGAACGATGGATCACTTGACACCTGAATGCGAGAGACACAGCTGACATTTTGGAACCTTCATTTCTCAAAGGTCTTCTTACGTGCTATAAAAAACTATCCTCTGCCTCTGTCAATTCAATAGAGCATGATATTTCATGTTTTTTATATAAACAACCGTTTTTGAGAAAAGTGGATTTGCAATTTTGCGAGGTTAAGTCGATCTCCTACATGGCATCTCTTCCTGCAGGTAAATTTTTAGACTTTGATGACGTTACCATTTCGTTCCTCCGAAGAAGGGGGAGTTCATCGTTCTAGGTACCCAAAAAGCAGTAGCTTTATTTAAGGTATCCAAAAAGATGTCGATCTAGGCTCTAGTTATCCAAAACAACAGAGTCCTACATTGAAGTTACTCAAAAAGTGGTACGTCTACGCGCTAAGTACCACAAAAGGTATTTCGAGGTTCTTGGTAGGGAAAAAGGGGTGACTTTAGGAAGAAGATATCGAAAGAGCGATTGTAAGTGAAAAGTGACTATTCAGAATTTCTGTCCAATAAAGACTGCTGACAAAATCACAATACAGAGGAACCCCGTCTTTTGTATCAAATGGACAAAAATGGTAAGAGAGACAGCGTGGGATCCGTATTCGAATGGACTTGTCCCTCATCCGTGATTCGATACATCATCTCTAAAGAATGTTAGTAACTGTAGAGGCTTGTGTTACGAAAGATTTATTTTCTAGAGCATCCATCTTCCGGAGTCTTTTGGGGTCACGGAAAAGATTTATGATGAGTCGAGGTAGTTCGGTAGGAATCGAATTAGCTCAGGGCTGCTTCGAAGGTGGACACAAATCACTTCCTTGTTGTGATTGGAAGTTCTATTGTAGCGAAACATGTCCCTTGAGTGAATTTTTCCTCTTCAAGTAATCGTCCATTCAATGTGGAATGAACTCAATCTGGCATCAGATGAACCCAAACAAGGCAGGAGAATCAACCCGAAGACTTTTCTCATTTCCCACTCTGACGAAGTCTTTAGGCACATGCGGGCGTAAAGACTTTTTCAGCGAGGATATTTTTGTCGTGAATGATGAACAAAAAAAGACTACAAACGATGCCAGCATTGACCACCAGGAAGGCTTCATGCATTCGGGATTATAGTGCCCCCTTAACGTTTGATCACGACTCAGATGGAGCAGTGGTGCTTGATGCGGAGTCTCCCATTGCTACTGAACTGATGAAAAGAAGCTGATTATTCTTTGCGACATCACATGGGCACCCCTGAGGTAATCTAGACTCTATTGCCACTATCAGAAGCGACGATCGGAGGCCCGCTTGTTTCGCTTTGAGCCAACCAGGTCAACCGACTCCAATGTCAACACACCTATCCAGAAGACTATCCTTATGACGAGCCCGTTTAGGATGAGCTTGGACTCTTCGTCTCTTTCAGCTATCGTGTAGTCGCTCCCTCTTCCCTCCAACCGTTCTATCCTCAACACTGACCTGCCAGGCTACCCAAAAGCCTCAACGAGATCGGACCAGCGTGTCACAGGCTGTGCAAACGTGCGTCAAAGGTAATGATCGGTCTAGGAATCAAACGAGACCACTGTTGGAGAACACCTTGAAGCTTTTTACATTGCACTTTGTACCATACTCTGACCATACCATGGAATGTAATTTTCGACCAGATGACAAGAAAGCTGGATGAAAGAATGTACGGGTACTCCGAGGAAGTTGCTACTAAAAGACCATAAAAGCGTCTGTATCGAGCGACTTGGAAAAATCAACTCTCACCGTGTCTATGCAGATGTGGATAAAGGAGCTTGAAATACAATCAGCCGGCTATGTTGAAAGGAACGAATTTCAACATCCGCCGGATGTTGAGGAAAGTGCCTAGGCAGGATTTGCGTTACGACCAGTATTTTTCAAGCTAGAATACCTGCGTCTTCAACTAACTTAGGTTCAATCATCTTCTGGGCTTTGAACCAGAAGGCATTGATCCGGGGCTCGTGTGTGGAGCTTCCAATGCGTTCGGCTCAGACCTAACTCGCTGTGGTAGGACAAAGGAACACCAATGAAGGAACTCTTCCATCCATTTGTGATCTTTCGAGTTGCCTTTGAAGGGGAATCTAATATTTCTTGCGAAGCTCCGTGTTTTGGTCCTCAATGATGTCGTCATTGGCTTTCCACGTCTTGCTTTCGTCTCCATCTCATATGGGAGTTGTCATGGCAATGCTGATTTCAACCAATCGATCAGAAAATACCACAATTTTCTACATTTTTCATTCACTTTCGAATCCTACGTCAAGATTCATGTTCTTCCCATTGTTTGAGTTTGAAATTGTTTTCATCGATAGTAGAGCTGCAGACTTTGACGTTTGACCTGTTAACGACTCCGTGTTGACGGTTTTTTAATTGGACGCGGTTTCAATGTAATTTGACAAGCCAAGCAGTTTGCAGAGTAGTCGAAAAGTCTACAGAATGTTTAATGACCGGATAAAGGCTGGCTTCCCCGTTTTTTTTCAATCATGAGGAAGATTTGCCAAAAAAGAAAAAAGAACTCCAACTCATCCGTCTTTTCAGCCGGGAGTATAGGTATGAATGCACCAGGTATGGCTTGTCGTATTTGCAATCTCTCTTTGTGACGATGGTAGCTCACTCCATTTCCTCATTCGTTTCAACTATAGATCTAACGGGACGGCAGAGAGGTCTGGCCTCGTGCTCTTTGCAACGAATAACTACCAGCCTTCCATCCCTCCGGTCCTGTCTCCCAACCCTTGGAACGGCCTAAAAGAAAACGGGACTAGCATTTTAATGAGACACTCAAGAGTATCATCACGAGAGCGGCAAATAGATTCGCTGATATCCTCCTTCGCCCCTATACACCAAGTACACACTCGCTTTTCCTGGCCATCTTTCTACCTCACCCTTCTCCACTCCGCGAAGCTTAAGCGGAACTTTCTTTCATTCGTACGATGATAGGTGAATGGGAACTGCCTAGCTTATCAGCAGAGACCTCCTTATTGGTCCTTTTGTCAACGCGCAGGCACAGCCCAGCAGACGTATCTCAATAATTGAACCACACCCAATTGAATCAACATGATTAACTTTTTACATCTGATCAGATTGCCCACTGAAAAAATATGCACATCTTGTCTATGCAAAGATAAGATATTTGGATTTTCGAAATAAAATGAAGCCAATAGCCCACACTGACACAACTTAATGGAACTAATTACAAGAACTTGTCTGAACCAAAGTAGTAGTTTTTTTAAAATGTGCCTCAGAAATAATTGGACTCTTTGAAAGAACCTGAAATGTGTGAAATTTAAAATATATTGAATGTAGCCATTCGACGAAACAGCTGCAAATCGATAGAAATAATCACCAGCACTCGTTATAAAAATTGTATGGCCGCTTTATAAAGCACGTCAGAAGTAATGGCATATGAGAGTGACTTCTGAGGTATCCCACATGCTGATAAGTAGAATCAGGTAGCCCCCAAGATGATGAGCTTCATTACTCAGATATTGATTAGACATTGCCGATACATATTTTGTATATATGCAAGTTAAGAATGCCAATCCAAGTTCTTGACTATTATTCTGTGTGTTGAAGTTGTCAAAATTGTTGATGACGTTGGCTGACCATTCGGGAAAGCATCATAAAATGGATTAATCGTTTTCCACAATTGTTTTATCTCGTTTGATCTTAATCGGACAACATTTATCAGCGTACTTTCGATTCCTATGAGGTTTTAGGTGACCAGACTTGGTATTTTCAAAATTTGCACGGTTAGCGTATTTTTTTCCATTTCTGTCGTTTCCATTCATCTTTTTCAACCGCTCTCGTTCATTTGCGTCGCATCGTGGGTCGTAAGATAGACATCTTCGTTGCCGGAATGCGACGATGCCAGAACGCAACTTCTCCTTCCGTAAGCTCATCAAGTCAGCAAACGGAGAGTGAACGGGTAGACCTTTACAGACGTATCTGACTGTAAGAAGCTCTTTACAGATGGAATAAAGATGGGAGCACGTTTAGCAAACAGGAAACCCTGATTTCCTTGGTCTCACTCGTTTTCTTCGTATCTCCGTTATGTACGTTGGAGTCGTTGAAGTAGTCCAACCACCGCCGGACGAGTGTTCCAGGCTTTGTCCATCCTCCTCGATCCCGTGATACCGCAACGGGTCTGTCCCAACTCCAAGAAGTTTCTATGACTTCTCATTCCCGGGTCTCGGTGCCCCGCAGCTGGACTGATATCGCAGACTCTGTGTGTTAACTAGTCGTTAAAGTTTAACCACGGTTTGCCCGCTCTCATTGACGAAGCCGTCAGCTCTTACCAGAAACCGGTCCTGGTTGTTGAAGTCACTTCTCGTATCTCTCCATCTCACTCGTTGCTTCCTTTTCCAACACATTTGTATTTAGATCTTTCTTCATCCGGGGCAAACGGCAGTTTGAAGTTTTTTTTTGCAAAATTTTCGCAAAGGTCAATTTGGCAAGTCTCAATTAGCACAAATAGATAGGAAAGGTAGACTGTCCATATTTTAAGCGATGCGCTCTATGTTGTCCTTTCAAAAAGTCTCGGAAATGTCTCCAAATATCATTGTCCAGAGAACTGTTGGGGGTTGATGTCCAGACAGGTTTTCTAATTAGAAAATGACTGCTGCGAGGTGATTCTTCGCAATGTCATTTCAGGGGTATTGTAATTTTTCGTTCATCATAATGTTTCAAAATTGTGCCATTTTTAGAGTTCGCGGACTGACGCGATCTTTCAATGGTAGGTGCATCAACCAAATGGAACGAGTCGACGGTAACGTTTTGTTTTGCCTAGACTGTGTACCCATTACCAACAATAAAAGGAGAATACGGTACGTCTGTTCTGACAATCGCATTCTTTGCGATCTTTTCTGCTAGCTGGTCCCTTGTTGTTTTATGTCCCTCACGGATTGAATCAATCCGCGATAACCCGACAGACCACTCGCTTCAAGTGGCCGCAGGGAAGTGTTTGTCGTTGGAAATGTGGCATGGAGAGTTCTGGAAAAGGGAAAAGAAGATACGGTCGATGAGGCCGGTGTGCCCCCAACCCTGCAATACGATTTCGCAAAAGTAGAAAATAAGACGACTTCGAGCCACGAAATGGCACCCAACGATTGTTCTCTCCGTGTTGTTCCGGTGTGTTTCCGCTTCGCTACCTATTATCCGGAAGATTTCTTCCAGCCTCCGTGGTACGCTTTCCAGATAAACACAAATGTGTTCGTGGAGGCACTTTTCACAGGTATAGACTGGGAAGTCCATGTCTGGGAGTGCATTAGTGACATCCGGTGCTGGGTGGGGTAGCTCCGTACGAAGCTTGTTAGATATTTCATGGTTTCCCTAGCGTTTGCCATTCTTGCTGCGGTACAGTTTACTTCGAATCTGCTGGATAATGCCGGTGATCCTTCTGCTGCCTTTGCTCCTACTTTCTCTTCTGGCTCCCTTTCTCCCCGCTTATCCGCTCGTCCTTCTGGTCCGATATAAGCTACGAGCCCACCCGGAAACCGGAAATAATAGCTTACGAGATATTATCGACTCCATACGTACTGCTGTTTTCATCCGCTGGCTCAGCTGCAAGAGTTCCTTCCATGGACCACCAAGGAGCTGCCCCGGGAAAGATAGAACGAGGTTTATTGCAGAACCGGATGTAACCTTCTGTTTTGAAGCAGAGGCTATCTGCAGAGCCTTCGGATGGTGACCATGATTGATCTTTCTTTTCCCTTCATTTTCAAGTTGCTACTTGCGCTTCTCAGTCATTGAGGATTGATGGCAACGTTCTTCATTGGAAGATGACAGGAAAGCTTGATGGAAGATCCTTAAAATCTCAAGCCAGGTCGAATGATAATAATCATAATGCCAAATTTGTTCTCATTCTTAGTTACTTTCTATTACTTCTTAGTCATTCGGTATTGATGACAATATTCGTCATTACAGGACGAAAGAGATACCTGACAAAAGACACTTGGAATTTTTTATCCCCGATTCGGATAATGATCTATTTGATATTTTTTGTTATGTTTTTGCTCATTTCTAAGTTGGAACACGATTTTAAGTTATTAACAAATCTTAGACGAAACAGGAGACGTCTTCCATCGCCGTGGTGGTAATAGAGTGGCGGCGCAAAGGGCGTAGCTCGAAAATAAATAGCTTGTCGCCTCTTGACAGCGACCATAGGTCGGCAGTCCTTGCCCTTTGCGGCTCCGCGACATCAGGACCTGTCTTTATGGGTTTAGTCGATTTAGCGACCTGCTCGGATAGATGGAAAGAGTGCAAGCGAACGGACGATAGTGTCGGGTCACTAGGGAGGTGTCTAGAGTTTTCATCTGCGGAAAGCCTAGCTTTGATGTCATCCGCGGAGATTTCTGACGTCGTGAAAAAGTACTTCTTGCCGTGAAAAAGTGAAACGATCTGCGTATCTTCACGCACGCAGTTTTCGAGACACCGATCATTGACATTTTTTATTGAAAGACATTTTTGAATGGTGTAAAAATATAAAGTTTCTCCGGAGTGAAAATGTATTTTTTTTCTATCCAATGCCATGTAAAAATTATTTACATGTGCACATAGATGTAACATCCAGGGCCACAAATCTGCATTGAGAAGTACGATACATTAACCAAGCTTCGTACAGTCGACAACGATATGGCTAATTTGAGATTCAACATTATCGCTGTTCTTACGACTAAAATATACAGAATAATCATAAATAAACTTTAACTTAGATCGTTAATAAAAAAAAGTTAATAAACCATACTGAGACTAATAGCAGTAAAGACATAAATAGTGAATGTGCAAATAAAATAAAAACAATGTAATATTGTGGGATGTGGGATAATAATTTTTTATATTACTATTTCCCAAGTTAAATACAGTTAATGAAACTGAATTGATCTAATTCATTGCATTTTTGTCAAGGTGAGCGCCTCAAGTTTGTATTTGTGATCACAGATAGATAACGCAATAATAAACATATTTCTCACTTTTTGGAATATTCAATAAAAGCTTATTTTATTTTTAAATATTTAATGTACGTACCAATGTTTCAAATATATATAATAGTTGACAATAAAAATATTTACTTTGCGAGAATTCTAAAATAATGTTGTCTAAAAGTTTGTTAAATTCATTGGATGTGACATAAAGGTGTATTAAAAAAGCGTCGAGGCAAAATATCGTCGAGTAAAATGAAATTTTGTTTAATCGTTAAATACCTCGTGTACTCTTCGTATGTGCTCGCTCGTGCAGCTACATAATTGTTTTACATTTCGCTACCGACAGCTGCAAACAACGGGATTTGTTATAATGGACATCGCTTTCTTCTACACCTGTTACTTTCCGGCCGTGTCTCGCAGCGGAACACCATAAATTTACGAAACTGTGCATCGACCCATTTAGTTCAACGTTGCTGGTGGCATTAAGTATAGGATTATGGTAGAAAAGTTTGTGGCGAGGGTGCAAAGTTTGCCATGCCTATGTGCGTTAATAACAACGATATCAAAGCTTGGGGCGATAGTGCGTGCACGAGTTTCGGAGGCAGCCGAACAACCCATCGACAAAGTTACCGATTGATTTTGCGGAACCCGCAAGACGTAATTCATCGACGAAAGTTTCAACAGCCAGTGCACCAAGATGTATCGGTGCATTGAGCTGCGTATCGTCTCTATGATAATTCCATAGTCAAGGTAATGCAGCGAAACATGAGTTACCGAGCAAGATACGGTACGTGCTCTCTTAAGGGGGTTGCGTAACAAAAAGAGTTTTAAAAATCCGTCTTCCTTTTTCCTACGTTCTCTGAATGTTTCGAAGTCGTACGCTCAAGATTTAAAACGTTTTTATCCAAATTTTCAACATTTCCACAATCATCGTGTTTTTGAAGTTTTCTACGAATTTTTGTTGCTGTCATGTTTGGTGACGAAGAGATAGCTGAAAGGAGAAATGCTTTTTTCAGCTAATTCGATCGGTAACTGTTGGTAGCAAATATCCGCGATTAGAATTTAACACATTACAGATCGAGTTAACCCCGTCGATGAATGTTGTTAGCAGAAATCGATATTTAGAACCCCCGAAACATTACCGACCGAGTTCACTCCGTTGATAAATATAAGTAGCAGAAATTGGAGATTACAGTCCGCACTATTACGGCGTTTTACCGACTGGCTCGTATTTCAGATAACTCAGTCGGTACGTATGGATATTAGAGTTTTATGGAGTAGAAAACGAAACATTACTGACCGAAGTTCTGTTT
Source organism: Ophioninae sp. A BG-2022a (assembly GCA_030523105.1). NCBI lineage: Eukaryota > Metazoa > Arthropoda > Insecta > Hymenoptera > Ichneumonidae > Ophioninae sp. A BG-2022a. The sequence goes on along the minus strand of JAPYZI010000372.1, from coordinate 5,835 downwards.
CGATTCCGAGGGTAGATGTCGGCGGTATAAATTTGGAATAAGCACTTCAGTCATTACTCAACGAATTCCATGTTGTTTCTGTAGTTGACGAGTGAAATCGCGTGTAATGAGACAACATCCGGAAACGCGTGAATGAGGAAAACAGCGAGAAAGTACGAAGGAAATTCGAACTCGGGAACTTGAAGCGCAATGCCCGCGGGCGTGTATCGTGCCATCGACGTTAACGTCATACCAGGCTTAGACGACGCCTGCACTGAGAAGAGATAAAGGTAGGTACTTGTAAACTTTCCGCGTGCAGTAATACGAAGACATCATTATGCAATACGGATGAAGCCTCGGCGACTCCTGTTTCACGTGGTGCAACATGGACTGCAACCCCCAAAATGACTCGTTTATCCAAACGTTTTCTCATCCAGTGGAGTTGGCCCTGTAATTATTACGGATGTAACGAGAACTCGAGCATCCGTGGCTCATCCGGACATATACGCGAACAGAGGGGGTGAACAGATGTCCCTTAATGGCAGTCCTACGAGAGGCTGCTCACGTTCATGTTCGTTGTTGAGCACTCTGTCGAAAATACACGCAACCGTGTTCCGCGTCATTACTACCCCATGGCTTGATGGCGCTCGGAAACCCAAGACGATTCTTATAAAGTAAGGTTATACTCTGTCGACTAGAATTTCGTTCTCCAATTATTTATAAAAATGTGTTAGATGGAAAATAGCGAAACGGCTGCACAGACAGCCGAAAATTTAGATCGCACCTTTGCACAAAACTGTTACAATAAATATCGAAAACTGTTAAAGAAATCCTGCGGAGTGTTTAGAAAAATGTAATTGACAAAAAAAAAAAACATGTTTATATTAGATCGGTGAATGGCGATAAACGCCGATATTCGTAACATCGACGTTTACCGATCGAATTACTCGAGATCCGAACCACTTGTTCGTGTCCCAGCTAACCACATTTTCAGCCGAAGCTATTTTTTCGTCATCTTGTTTGGGTTCGGACGTTATTACTTTTTTGTTTAGTTTCATCCTAATTCAGCCGACTTAATGCGCCAGCAGTGTTTGCCGGCGTTCGGACGTTCGTATATTTCGCGAGTTTGTTTTTTCTTTTTTTCGTTTCACCATTCGCATCCCAATCGCGTCCCCTCGTGTTCTCGGCAAGGTCTACTCGAGATGCGCCGAAATTGCTGAATGCATGTATATGGAATAATGGACGAAGCGAAGCGGGAAAGCAGACCGAGCGAAAGGCAGAGAACAGCTCGGACCGACAATCGTGCTCTTTCACCCGCTTCTCCCTCAGCCACGTACACATTCTTCGTGTGTGTTGATGCAATCGCCCCTGCCCGAGATTTACCGACGGCTTTACGTACCCGACGCGTGTTACACGGAAGTGGGTGCATAGTGTGAACGATAATTGGAGTATTTTGAAGCTCGTCAGCATCATTTATGGGTTTGGACGAACATTTTTGCTCTATAACTGCGATCCTCGTAGAGACGAAGCTTAATCATCGTGCTATACAGTTATAGCGTCCTCGCGTGGGTTTCGGGCTTTACTCTTCCGCATGTACGCTACCCGTATGTACAAGGTACAGTCGTAATTCCCGGGCTCGCAACACCCGAGTTCTAGGGTATAGTATAGATTTCCATCCGGTTTGGTTGAAAATAAGCATTTTTGGATTTTTTACCGATCGAGTGTCCCAAAATATTTTGTATTTGTTTTTTTCTCCAGTTAAATTTATAGACGGTTTATAATGGTTGCCAATTATGTTATTGATTTAAAAATTACGATAGATATTCATCATGAGATTTTGATGTAAAGTAAATAGACGAATTTAAAATCTCCTTTAAATTTATAAAAATTCAGAAACTTGGAATAATCCAAAAATGTAGAACGTACTCAAAATGAAAAAAAAATGTAAAACCGAAAAATTGAGGAATTTCGAAAAATCTAGAGACATTCTGAATGACGATAAAACTAACGCGTAATTTTCGGCAACTACTAACCAGTGAGTTGAATAAACGAACCTGGGGAGGTCGTAACTTTCCTGCGTTATCGTAACCGTTGGAGCATATTCTTTTATCTGATAACATAGAAATAACTGAGGACATATTCTCTGCGATACCAGGGGGAAAAGGGACTAAGACCAAACGCGAGAAAAAGATTTTCGGGGCGATATACGTCGATGGGAGGCTGGACAAATGCGGAAACGATTTTAATTCCAATTCTAGGCATAAATCTACCGAAGGGTAGGAGACACGAGCATCCCTCTCGGCGTTTACAGCCTCGAAATCATAAAATATTTTCTCTCTCGCTCTCCATTCCTCCTGACATGGTAGCTCGATCGGATGAACGGAGAGAGGAAGCCGCCAGGGCGAAAACGGCCGAAGCGGATGATATATAGAGAGGGCACAACGAGAAAGTATGCGAGGGAGGCTGGGAGGGGATAGAGGCAGAAGTGATATCGTGTGGTAGTAGTAGCATCGTAAATTTAATATGAAACTTCAACAAAACTCATATGTAACCCATAAACATACGTATAAAGGTATAGTATAGATTTTAGACACACGCAGCCATCTATATACAGGGTGTCCCATTTTTATCGAGGCATCGACGTATCTCAAAGACGAAAACAATCTTTGATACACGAGGAAAATTCAAAGGGCGAAGAAAATAATTCGTTTCCAACTGGTAGGTATCCGCTGGTTCATTTTAACATGCACTATTCTTATTAACCGGATGTCACAAGCGAAGAAATTGCGAATAATAATTCCCAATTCGAGAAACGTGGCGAATAAAAAAATTCCACGAATCTAGCAATCTAAAAAACTAGAAATGACAATTAAAAAAAGATAAAATGTGGATGTTTAAAAATTGATAGAAAATTAGAAACCTCAGAAATTGCAAAAGTCCAAACGTCTTGAAAATCTTGCACTCTACAAAATTACGTAAATCTGGAAGTATAAAGAATCTTGAAATCTAACAATTTAAGGAAATCCACGTATCTCGAATATATACAACCAGCAATTTGAAAATTCCTTCGAATCAGAAAAAACGACAAACTTCCAATTTTCAAGTTACATTTCTACTTCGCGTTGCCAGAGTCCGATAGGATCTTTAAACTGTTGTTAAATTAAAAGGAATGTTTAAACTGCTGTGCTGCCTCTTTTATAGTAGGCAGACTGATGTCAAATAAAAAATTCTTTCCCGAGTTTAAAAGCAATTCGTTTTTGCTTTTTTGTTCGTGGTAGTTCGACTTCTCAATATAAATTGCATGCTTGGTATACAGCGATTGACACACTGTATTGCATGCACACGAAGATATATAACTTACACGTGTTACTTCAAACAGCCGTCGAGGGAGCCTCGCGAAAAGGTAGGTATTAGGTCCGTTGGAAAGGCGGAGGGTAGTTTTCCCTCGACCCTCTACAATGCTCGTGCGTATTTGTATACAGTTTCGTATAGCGGAAGCGAAAGGAAATTTTGCGTAGAAGCTTGCGGCCCGAAAGCGACATTCAGGATACGGTTCACGTATCCCGGATGCCTACGTGTACACCAATATATACAGGGTGTACCCTCGAACTTTGCACAACAAAATATCACTAGAAAGTTTCATTCTAGGCGAAAATATTTTCAAGAAAAGTTTCATAGTTTCAAGCAACAAAAAATACCACATCGGGTATTTCCAATTTAATACCAGTTATCAAAGTCATTTCGTAGTCATCGTGAGTTTTTCAAATAAAAACCAATAGTTTTTTTCCAGAATAATTTAATCCTAACAATACTTGTAACACGTTTTATATTTTTTGCGGTAATTATGCAGATGCGGGGCTCAACCCCAATTTTGGCGGGATATATTTTTTGCCATAGATTAATTTAATTAGTTACCGCTAGTGATGTTTGGCCGGCGGGAGCTTGACATTTTTAATTATTAAACTCAAACAAACCCAAACAACCTTAATTATTTCCATAAGTTATGAGGTTGTTTGTGTATGTTTTGGGAAGCTCGTTTCGTTTAAAAATTCCGTTCATTTCGACGTTTAGGCGTCGAAGTATACGAAAATGCTCTATTTTATCGCAGGCTAAATCTCACTAGTAGTGACCAAGTAAAACAATTTATGACAAAAACACAAGGCTGATGCCAAAATTAAGGTGGAGCCCCACATCTGCGTAATTACCTTTTTTGCCGTTTCAGTTTAAGTTTCAAAGATATTAAAAATATTCTATGAAACATTTTATTCGTCTATGCATCTTTGAAGTTTGGACAGTGATTCTCGTCAGCAGAATTCATTTTAGAAAGAAGGGTTCCGTTGAACATTTTTCGCAGTTTCGTGGTACAAAATAACAAAATATTTGCTATTTTCAATGTTAGTTTTTTTTAACGGGAGCGAATATTTTTCATTTCAGAATTATTATTTTTCGTAATAAGGAAATTAAATTTCGGATTTTTTAATGCTTGAAGAACATTTTTAAAGATATTTGAAATATTCTATTAAATATACTTTGTTGTTTTATCGGAATATACATATTTTTTAGAAATAAAGTAAAACAAAAAAACGCTTTAGACAAATGCGATCTATTTTGTTAGGATAAAAATGAATCTGTATTCAAAAACGTAGTTTCCCATTTGAGAACTTATGTTCACCATGCAATAACCTTAAAGATGTACACTCGGTGAAAAGTCACGAGCATCACGATTTTCGTTCGACGTAACCGAGCCGTGTTTGTTTGATATATTTTTTTATGAAAAGCATTTGCTTTGAGATAATGTATTTCTCTCTCTCGATCGGCACACCCGGTATATTCGGACACATCACGGCTCTGTACATCGCCAGGAGTCAAATATACCGGGCAAAAAGCTGTTACGAAGAAATTAAAATTCCGTATACGACACAGCTTGACATTAATATCACCGGAAAGACGAAAGTAGCATCAACAAATGCACGTACGCTGAGCTGCCCTCGCAATTAATGTATTACTCAATGGAAACTGAGCTCCAAATCAGAGACGCGCCGAATGGAAATATGTACGTGAGAAATTACTACGTACATAGCTCTCCAAAGCATTGGTATCACATTATTAAATAATACAAAGCATTGGTATCACATTATTAAATAATTATTAAATTATCCAGAATTTTCAAATATTCCCGAACGAGAATAATTACGTCGTTGGTTAATAAATTGCAAAGCGGAGATTGTTTTATAGAGATTTGAATCTCTATAAAACAATCAGCCAGTTTATTTTTCAACGTTTTTTCTCCTATCCTTGTTGGAAGACATTCAATCCTAAAGGGGTCAACGTTTAAGACTTTATCATTTTGAACACTTAATGGAATGACGAACACGTGACGAACACGATATACTTTTTGACTTGGCACTTGTCACTTGTTCACTGCGCTAATTCGTAACCTCCGTCGCTACGATAGCTACTGTAATCTGCAGCAGGGAAAATGTCTAAAAAGTATTCTGGAATGGGTTTTTCTCATTTTCCCGGTCTAATTTTGCACTTTCGGCAAAAACTCGGGAAGATTCGTAATCAGCGGAAAATTTCCGATGAAACAGACCCTTTTAAAAGTTCAAAAACGGAAAAAAAATTTTTTCGACCTTCCAGGCCCGTTTTCCCGAAATCTCAAAAATCACGATATTTCAAATGGTCGTAGAGCGAGCGCCTTAGGTCCAATGGGGTTTCATCGGGGGTGTTGGGAAAAGGTTTTTGCCTAACTTAGATAATGGCGTTGGATTCGTATCGATATCGATAATAGTTTTCCCGAAAAGTCCAGTTGAAAAATCGCTAAAAAAAACGCAAAGGGGTATGTATGGAAAAATT
>JAPYZI010000371.1:0-97027 GCA_030523105.1 Ophioninae sp. A BG-2022a | reverse complement strand
GTAGTTCTTTCGTCGAAACCTATAGGTAAGTGAATGATTTTGTTCATATATTGTTAGCAAAGCACATTTTTTCTTTTAGTTTCACTCAATGTTGCAGTGCTGTTACACTCCCTAGAATGCCAAATAAATAAAAAATAATACATATTTTTGAATTTTTGAGAAATACGGGTTTTTCTATTTGTTTAAACCTATCATATTTCAAAGTAATTAAAAATTTTATGATCTTGGGCTACAAAGGGTTAATGGGGGGGTTGACGAATTTCGATGAGTTCGCCCACCAGGTACGAAATAAATAAATAAAAATGTGTGTCAAACCCCAGCGCTGTAGTCCAATGAGAAGACGTGCATCTAAACTCGTTTTGTTTCCTATTTGAATAACATGGGACTTTTAGACAAATTCAGTAATTATTTTTTGGAAGTGCTCTTCAGCATTGAAAAATAATTATTCATATGAATCTATTCTTGAAGAGTATATCTACGTGTAGAATTTTTCACAAAGCGAAATCACAACCTTTCCGCCCCACACCTCTCATATTATACACATATACATATCGATATCTTTATTGACAATCTCATAAAAAAAAATAATAAATAGACTTTTTCGCTCGCCCAAACTATAATCCTTCCTTAATCACCGATCCTGTTAAAGAAAAATCAATCACACGCGAATAGTCCTCATTACATCCAGCCTTCGTTTATTTGAAAAAAATACTATATACATTGCACAGACATTATCACTAGTATCGCTACAACGAACGAACATTTCCGTTTGTTTTCTTTTCTTTTTTGTATGTTATTTTCCTCTTTTCGCTACAGTTCGCGCGACGTTGCACGCAGAACAATTAATTTTTAAATACATAGATATGGGCGGAATAAATCCATTGTGTAAAAAAAAATTGCGACAAGGAGCTCAACGTGCCTTGGTATTAAAAAAAAAAGAAACACAGATACTCACGCACACACATCTCGTGCAACCACTTGAACGAATTTTGATTGCTCAAATTTCGAAAAAGCATTTCGCAGCTACGAATATGAGTCTTATTTTTCTTTTTCGCTCTTTTTCTCTTCCTGCATTAAAAACACGTTTGAATACGCGTATCCGTGCAACTCCTCCCCCCCCCCCTCCCTTTAATGTCGACGATGGACGCGACATCACTTGACTTTAACCCATTAATGCCAACACGGATGTTCGACACTCAAGTTTGAGCCGTCACTGCGAGATGAATTCGACCGAAAAAAATTCGAGAACCACTCTCCCCCATGTTTTGAAGGGTGCACTTTCGAATGGTGATGGTTAAGTCTTTCGAGGAACTTTCACCACTACAAACTTGAAATTAAAAAAAAGAGAGGCATACTTTTCGCTTAGACATTTTTTTTAATCGGCTTTTGGAAGCTTTTCCACGTTCATGCATACCTAGATTGTACATAAATCGCGGCCTCGAAGCTTACGAATGATGAAAATCCGATGCAGAAGTCAATTTGATGAATACGCGGTTGCAAAATAGCGTTTGAACTACATAATTTTTTTGGAAAAATGTATGAATTTTTTACTCGAACACCATGCACTGCAGAACTGGATTGCTAAAAACAAAAAATGGATCTAATCAGCCAAAGAATGCAGGAGAATTTTTCCGAAAAAGGCAGAGCAAATGTTTCGATTTTCAAAAATTGACAGTTTACGAAATGTTAAAAATTGCTCGAATTACCTTGAAAAAATGCAGGCGCGTAGTTTGGCAAATTCTAAGACATTTTTGTTCCTGGTGAATTCTCATTTGAGCTTATACATTCTGCGAAAATAATTAAATTAACGTAAAAAAAGCATGACTTACAGGTTTGTATGTCTCGGAATGTATAAGCTCAAATGAGAATTCACCAGGAACAAGAATATTTTAGAATTTTCCAAACAACGCGCCTGAATTTTTGTCAAGACCATACGAGCAATTTTTTAAAATCCGCAAACTGTCAATTTTTAAAAATAAAATGATTTGCTCTGACCTTTTCGGAAAATCCTCCTATATTCTTTGGTTAATTATAATCATTTTTTGTTTCTGGCAATTTTATCCTGCAGTGCATGGTGTTCGAGTAAAAAATTCGTACATTTTTTCAAAGCAATTTTGGAGTTTGGACGCCGTTTTGCAACCGCTTATTCATCAAATTCACTTCTGCACCCGATTTTCATCAATCGTAATGTTCGAGGCTGCTTTATGTAGGATCTAGGTATGCACAAAAGTGGTAAAGCTTCCAAAAGCCGATTCAGAAAAAAATCTAAACGAAAAATATGCCACTTGTTTTTAGTTTCGAGGTTCCAACAGTTAAATGTTTCTTGAAAGACTTTTAACCATCACCATTCGAAAGAGAACCCTTGAAAACATAGGCATGAGTGGTTCCCGTATTTTTTCCGGCCGAATTTATCGGGCAGTGACGGCTCAAACTTGAGTGTCGATCATCCGTTCTGTGGGCGTTAATGGGTTAATAATAATTCATTTTCAAACGGTGAAAAAAAGATGAGCGTTTTTTTCGGGACGTCCAACTGCATCGTTGGAACGCAAAAAATACCTTTTTTTGTTAATTCATCATCGCTTCTTTTCAATAATTATCCACATTTTTTTCGAAAATTGAGGTCAGAAATATTCTATAAAAATATTCAAAAAGATTCGACCGATTTTCTCGGCAAGTTTCCTCACATAAGAAAAATAATAATTTTTCTATCGAACTTAATGATTTCATTTCATTGCAGATTTTGAGCTCCAAAGTTGCAAATATCAAACCTCGTTGTGATTTTCGAGGCGAAAATTAAAACAAACAGAAAATCTCAACCTAAATCCGAAATTAAGCCGTTTAGCGAATTCTCTTCTACACACATTTTCTGTTTTCGTTTTTCCCTATATTGATAGCACCTCGAATGCTTAGATACGAAACGTCGAAGAGTTAGAGACATCACTCGTGAAGATCGAAAGAGAGCGTTTGTTGTAAACGTTTTTGTTTTTTTTTCGTCAATGGTTTTTTTAATCGTAATTACTACCATACATATTGTTCCATTTTCCGAAGGCAAGTTTAATTGTTTTTCAAAGGCGATACTGCTTTGGTTCTGGGTCGATCGGGTTTCCGCCTCCCATCAGCCATAATGTTAAGACTGCACGGATTACAAGGTTCGACGAAAATGCCTACGGCTATTATGAAGCTTACAGTCAATATTATACAAGTCAATATTCAAGTTTTTTTTTTGCACGTAGCTATTAAAAGGGTAGAGTAGAGTGATGCCTGAATTAACGTCTCCCTGAACGTCTTTGCCAATAACGTTAGCGATTAAAGAAAACGAGCGATTAGTGTAAGTAAAGTTAGATGTGAACTGATTGGACATATACAGTTGATAACGGAAAAAAAATTTGTTCAGCTCATACGAATTTTTTTTGTTTATTTCGATTAGATTATTAGATTCTAGATTTCCTCCAGATTACGAACAGAACGGTCCATCATTTTAATTTATCACGATAATCGCGGTGACCGTTTAGTTCGTCATAATATAACCGTAAGAAAAATTATTGCATTTCGTCGAAAAATCAAGAAATGAATATGTGCAACTAATATATGTATATGGGGCATTCCATGCCGATTCGACCTGGGTTTGGCACCTCATGATTTTTTATGTTATAGTACTATCTCTGAATGGCACTCGAGAATTTTTTCAGATTCTTTCGGAACGATTTGAGTTCACAATATTTTTTGTAAACACAAAATTTACGCCGAAATTTAAAAATCGGAAAAAAATCCCGTGTCACATAGCAAACACTGTGAGCGTAGAAAAAAAGTGAGCGCGCGTTACGTTAGGCCTACAACGCACTTTTGTCGAAAAAAAATGAAAAAGGGAAAATGAATAAAGTTAAAGAGGACAAAATTACATGACATCATGTAGGATTGACGAGAAATGTTGCAGATTTTTTAACGAATTTTTCTCCTTTGTGGGCTATTAATTCTATAACAAATTTTTTGTTTTCATTTTTTTTGCGAAAAAGAAAGTTTAAATTTGTGCATTAATTTTTTTGATTGAAAATATTGCGAGGTCAGATCATTCCGACAAAATTCTCGAATGCCTTCCAGAGATAGTACAATAACCTGAAAAATCGTGGTCAATTGGAGAGATGACGTGTCAAACCCATGTCCAATCGCCATGGAATGCCATAAATATGTTATTCAGAAATCAATCGATGGATCGCCATGTTCGACATATCTAAAATATTTTGTCCAAATGTGCATTTTTTGTATATACACCAATAATATTAACTTCGCGTTACATTTTGGCAATAAGAAATTTGGAAATGACGCTATCCCGTCGGTAAAAGTGAGGAATAAATAATCGCGCAGGTTTTTCGTTCTCTCTCTCTCTCTTTCTCCTCCTCCTTTCCCTTCTTCCTCGTTTCTTAAGTACTGCATATAATTTAATAATCGGTACGTGAAACTACATTACGATTAATGCTCCAGCGTGTGCAGAGAATCAGCTATATTAAACGCACACTTTTTTTCTCTTTTCATTCGTATGTCTCTTCCCTATATATTCTTTTTGGGTGAAGTTCCGAAAACCCCTTTCCAATCGAGCTGAAATTGTACACAGATCTTCGTTTCGATATTTAACAACAACACCTGAAAGGAGTTATCGAGATATTGAATCTTTAAATTTTTAGTAGGAGTCCAAACCTCCCTCTCCCTCTGACAGCGCCTTTTCCACCGACCTTCCTTTTATTGTTCTAAGAAGACCCCTAAAAGAATTATAGGCGACTAGCGATAGTCTTTGAGTCGAATTCTTAAGTTTAGGTTTGCTCGGGTTTGTCTGAGTACGTTTAGATTTGTTTGGGTTTATTTAGGTTCGTTTGGGTTTTTTTGTATAATAGAAGCGTACTAAAATAAATAACTTTCAAAATTCCATATCTCGAAAACTATCGCTAGTCACCGAAAATCCTTTTAGGGGTTCTCTTGGAACATTAAAAAGAAGGTTTGTGCAAATTTTAAGTTTGATCGGAGAGAGGGACCGTTTTCGGAACCTCGTCCTTTGTTTCTTTCAACTTGTTCCTGTACACGTTGATCGGCGTGTCTCCATTCATCTACTTGCGTGATACGAGCTAACGCCGATCGTTACGCGTGATCATTAATTCATCGTAAAAAAAAAGGCCAACGCCCTCAAAAACGCAGCGAACTTTCATCGTTCATTTCCGTTCATTCGGAGTGCATTTAACACACGCGCACGCGCGCACACACACATATACGCTCTCTCTCTTTCTCCTCCACAAACGCACTCACGCTCTCATACACAGAATGCTAGTATACATAAACGTATTCTAAAAAGTTGAACAACACAGTTTTCTCGTTTCGGAGAAAAATGTAGCATCCGAAATATTTTACACGTTCATCTTTTTGTTTCTGCAACGGCGCGTTCATATATAAAAAATAAATGTTCGATCATCCACGGCTCCGGTCATTGAACGACGCGTTCATTTATCGTCAAAGGAAAACAAGCTGTTACTGTCATTACGTCTATTTCTTTATGTATATCTTCGATCTATTTCATTAAATCGACATCGAAAGAGGTTTCACACACGAGTTAGGCAATTTTTTGTTCAGAATTAACAGGTCGTCGAAATTCAGTTCTCGACTTCGTTTTTTTTTCCTTTTATTTTTTCTTTTATCCTCTGATCGATGTTATTCAAAACGTGCCTAAAATTTATCGTGAAATTTCACGTCGCATTGAAAAAAAGTTTCCAATTATTGGTCAGTGAAAAATCTCGTTGGAAAAAACTCAAGAGTGAAACCTGCTTCACAGTAACCTACTCGTGCGTATATGCGTAAAAAGCTACGAAGCCGAAGAAAAACATGTCTTCAAAATCCTCCACGAAACTTTGTTCACGAAGAACGCAGTTTGTACCGTTGATTTATTTGCGTTTTGCTTTAAAATTGGTCGACGATATATATATACCCCCAACTTTCACGGATGACATTCTTACGTGGGTCACCCTGATGCATATACATGTATATGTATGTATATATGTATATATAGGTGAAACATACACGCACGCACACACCTACTCACGCATCGATACCCCACGAATGACTCGGAAGTCGGTTCGATGTTTGCAAAAGCAAGTTTGAAGTTACAGCGCTTCGGGAGCTTCGCTTCGCTACTGAAATACTTTTGGTATCGTCGTTCTCTTGTAAATTCGCGGACGATCCTTCGAGTGCCCGTTAAAAAAAAAAAAAACAAATGTTCAACGCGAAGAAAACCGTATTGCCATTTCGGATAAGGGTTGTAGCGGCAAAATCTTGCGAAGCAACCTTCGAGCCTCGTTACTTTCGTTCCTGAAATCATTTTCGAACGGGACTGTGCTTTATCGCAGACGAATCTCATACACGAACGCGCGGAAGTAGCGGATAAATTCAATTTCAAAGATTTGTTTACGGATTAAAATTATGAAAGCAACGCAGTGGATATTTCAAAATCGTACTGGGAATAATATGTTTTTTGACTGGCCGTATCACCATATTAGACCAAAAATCTAAAAAAGAAGTTTGAAGTTGATTCCTTATGGAGTTTGCAGAGAAAATTAACGATCGATTCATTGAACGATACTCAAAAGAGAAAATGTGGAAGAAAATATACAAGGTGGCCGGAAATTCGACCTATTCCTTCAAAGGGGTTATAGTAGAGGTCATTTGCAACAAAAAATGTTACATCAACTGGGCGTCGAAAATTTATGGTTATTGAGATATTTATCTTTTTATGTTTTCTGAAGAACTTCCTGACTTTCTGCCTAAAATAAAAAATTATGAAAAAAATACGCTATTATGAACAACGATTTGATACTTTTCTGAGAGACCAAGAGTTAGCGATGTACGCGCAGTTCCATACATTTTTTTAAGAAATAAAGAGAGATTTAGGAGAAAAATAAAAGAAATTCAGTTAAATTAAGGCTTTTTAATTTTCAGATTATGTAAAATTTGGATGCAAAATTTGTTTTTACATAATCGGTAACTCTCAGAAAAGTATTAAATCGTTGTTTATAATAGCGTATTTTTTTCATAATTTTTAATTTTAGGCAGAAAGTAAGGAAATTCTTCAGAAAACATAAAAACATCAATATCTCAATAACCATCAATTTTCGACCCCCAGTTGATCGGACATTTTTTGTTGATAATTACCTCTACTATAACCTCTTTGAAGGAATAGGTCGAATTTCCGGTCACCCTGTGTATTGAAGCTTCGGGCCATTGTTTTCGCAGAAGCTTTTCGTGCGTGACATTTTTCAACACTTTTGGAATCTGGAGAAATGTATCAAATCGTTCATCGGTGATTCTGATATAAAAAAAAATACCAGAAAAGTGTCAATGATTTTTCGCTATGGAACTTAATCTTCGCGCCATTAACATTTTTATAAAAAATATATGTTTTTTCTTTTCGAAAAAATGCAAAAATTTTGTTCACTCTTTTTCGTAATACAATTTTGTCTCCATGATACTTTTCTGGATAATTGTTTCTGCGTTGAATAATTTGGTACTTCGTTCCAGACTTGATTATTCCAAACTTAGAAATGAAAAAAATTTCACTGTGGCAGGGCTGCTATGAAACAATTGCGGGCAGACTTCTGAAGTGCAGCCGTTTGATGCTGAGCAAAGTCTTGAAAATTTCTCTCGCACACTCTCCGAGATTACATGAGGAGCCATACTTAAATTTTTAATTGAACAGTCCAAAAGTGGTGAACATTTTGTCCTCCTCCTCATACGCGTAGCAAGGATCTCGACGATAATGAATCAAAACTTGCATCGTTGATCTTTCTCTATTTTTTAATAAGTAAGCGAAAAAATGAAAGACAAATGTAGATTTTAAATCAAATTGTTTGAAAAATCAATTTTATAAAAAAGTGATTAAAATAAGAAAATCTATTTTTTTCTTCATTTTCATATTTGATACATTTCCTTATAAAATTTCAAAGTAATATTTCATAAAATAAGAAAATGAAGAAAAACAAATCGTTTTCTGCTCCATCGCCTTATTTTATTAACATTCTTTGCAAAATTTCATTTCCAAACATTTTACTTTTAAATATTCATTATTTTACAATTCTTAATCGACAATTATCGAGAACTAAAAAAACATTTGCTTTGGTAGTTCAAATTTGTCAAAGGACGTATAGAAAATAAAAACTATCATTTATGTCCCGTTCGAACGATGCAAACTTCATTAATCCGAAACTACCACGAGTTTCTTCGAGCCCTCTTTTACGAGCGATCCCAATCCATCTCGATAATCGGTAAAGTCTGAAGACAACTAAGATCATTATTCGTACACGAAAGGCTGTTCAATAAGTATTAGCCAGGACTGCGCAAAGCGCATCCGATACGTGCACAAAAAAGCAGAGATTCAACATTTCGAACAAGAATTTATCCGAGAATCACGAGGGTCGAAAGAAATTGCGTATAAAAAAACGTGAATCGTCCAAGAACTGAAGGGCAAAGAGCGATCGAGATGTATCGTAGTGAAAGGATGGAACTGTTTCTTTTTGTTCGCCGATGTATCTCGAAACGCGTCACCTTCGCATTCCGTACAGAAAAGTGAAGAAAAACTTCATTGTTCTACGGCGATTCGAATCGTCCGCAGTTTTTTCCTTTTTAACTTCCACGTAAGCACGATAGAGAGTGAACAAACAAAAACCTTTACACGGAAATGGATAATCTTGCCGGTCGGGGAATCATTCGTCCGCGGTTAATTTGACAAATGATAGACACGAAATGTTTATCATTTGTTTCATTTTCCAGGCGGGGAATAGAACAGCGCAAATGAGATTCTTTGGAGGAAGTGTTTCGTTCTTTCTATCTTTTCTCTTTACTTATCGTGCGTGCCTTTCGTATTATTTTTTTTCCGAGGTTTGTCCGTGTGAGATCATTCATCGTGCGTCCTTCGCAGTTAATTTTTCTATTAACTCTTGCAACGGTGCCAATTCTCGTCTCTCGATTAAATTGAATTCCTGCAAAAATCAAAATTTAGTTTTTGAGTTGACAAAGGTAGAAAAAAACATTTTTATGGGAATTTCGTTAATCCTCGTTAAATTTTTAATTTTTTAAAGTGTATTTAAATTTCATTTTTTCGTTTACCTGTACGAAAAATATAAAGTGCTTGAAAGAGGTATTGAGGTGAGCCTCTTCGCCCAATTGAACCACCTCGCTGAAGTGTTGGTGATAAATATGAGCGTAAACTCGAAACAATCGCTTCAGTATTGTCTTCGCGATCGAGAGAAAGTTTTTCGGAAATGGCACGCCTAAAAAAAAATTCGTCAGTCTCGAGTTCAAGCGTATGAATGCATCGACTTTTATCCAGATTCTACGTTCTCGCGCCTTATCGTTCGGAGAGAATATCGCATTGAACTTTGAATTGTTACAATGCAACGAAAGAGACTTTTTTTGCGCTTCCATTGTCAAAACTATGTAATCTATATAAAAACTATATAAAACCATGTAAATAATGTAAAAACCGTGTAAACTATGTAAAACTATGTAACTATAACTGAGATAAGAAGATAATACCAATTTTCGAAGGGAACAGTGTCTCGTCGTCCAGCTGATCCTGTACCCATGTCATCAGATAATCAATGTACTTGGGAGCTGAACATTTTATCGGTTTCTTGACTGTGTGACCATCCGCCCAATGATACTCGTACTTCGGACCTGCCGACATTATCGGGCAACTCTCCTCTGTGCAGAATTCCGTTATTGTACCGTACAGCATATTGATTTGATTGAAAAAATCGACCGCTGCGAAGGAACAAGTATTTTAATGAAGGTGCGCATTCGACGGTCGCTTTTCTAGAAAACTCCTATCTGCCCGAGTCTTTTCCCTCCGGATCACATATTACAGGAGTAAAGATATTGCAGCTTGCAGGACAAAAAAAATAAACTTACTGTTAACAGCGACCCACTCATTCAAGTCTTCTCCCTCGGGAAGCATAACTGCAAGACGCAAATTACCAGAGCCGAGCGTCGCTGCTGCGTGTTTCATCAAGTCATACTGATGAGTTCCTTCCGGAATATTTTTCTTTGGCTTAAATGTTTTTGAAGAACGGCTTCCGCTGCGACGAGAAAACAATAGTGCGATCGAACAGTTTTTTGCAAAGGTCTGGACGTTTGAATTTTCAAGTGCATTTTTATATACAAGACCTGGTGGAAGTTCTGAATGGGAGAGTATGCAAAACACTACAAATAAATGCATGTATGTATCTATTAAATCTCCATAAGCGTTTGTATCAAGGTGTAGAGTTCCGGATATACCGATTACCATAGACAAGAATCTTTTCACAAAAGATTATCTGTTTTATATTACTTTTATGAATTTTGTTTATAAATTATTCTCCAATATGCTATTATCCTATCGATCGCCCAAATTCCCACTTTTTAAATTTTGTCCAATGAGACGATTCAGGATAATCCTTTAATACTGGTGATTGTTGAAGAATACTGGGTCTTTTTCAAACATCGATGTATCCAGCAGAAGTTCAGCTTTTGAATTTTCATAAGTTCCACATACCGTGAAGAAAATAAATATTGACCGAGTCAACTGAGCAATGTTTCGTATAAGAAGTTTACAATTTAGCTACAGCTTATATATCAATGAGTTATTGAGATGTAAGGTCATTGTGGTTCTCCAACCAATTTGAAAATTCTTTTTAAGAGAATATGATAGCCTTTCGATACCCTATATTTCTTTGATATCCAATGTTGTCTCTGACATTAGGACTACTTAGAGGTTGTACTTTTTGAAATGTGTAGAGGTATCTGATATTAGGGATTATTGGTCGTTGAACTTTTAAAAATGTATATGGGTATATAAAGATTACAATATTCTAAGCGACAACGGAAAAATACAACGGCATTTCTTTGAAAGCTTGTCAATAACTTCCAGTGTTTGCTGCACGCTACGTCATCCTAACTGGTACGATACTCCAAAGGTGGCATTTGTTTGTATTCAGCACCCATAATCGGCAAACAGATTTTAATTTCACAGTGCACTTATGAGCTCATGGTAAATATGGAGAGGCATTTACCCTGAAACGTGACTCACACCTGAAGACTAAAAGTGTTGTAATGACGCGATAGAATACTTTGAAATTGGTCATCGATATGATGTCAACACGACAAAGCAAGTTACGTGAATAAATCATTTTCAACCGGATGATAGGAGAAAGCAAAAAGGAGCAATTTTCGGAATACGAATATTCAATGGTAAAACTGATTGCGAACTTCAATCGGGTTATCCCGGGTGGAAAACATTAGCATCACAGTGAAATAAACAAAAACATACAGGGTCGATCTTTTTGTCACGGTCTGGTCGATTCGGCCACACGGGGTTACACTTTTTTTTTCGTCACGCAATTTCTCACGAAAATCGTACACGGCTTTTGTAATATTTTGTCGCACGATTAAAACGCCTATATTGGCTCGATGACAAGCGACTCATACAAAATGATGAGAGTTTGATGATAATTAATGATTGCGTCAAATAAAAGATAAAAATAAAACTTACAACAGGAAGCTCATCTTTGCCTGGGCGATTGTTTAGTCGTAAGATGAGCGAGATATAGTTATATACGTATGTTTTTTTTGTCCGAAAGGCAAGAGAGATATTACGATGGCGGCTCACACGCGTAACGATAAACGTAAAACCACATATAGAACTTCGCGAGACGGTTTGTATCCGTCCTCGAGCCAAAGAAAAAATATTTACGATCCGGTTCTTCGCACGGCGATTATCTTGTTATTTGCAACGTAAATAACAAACCCGTAAGAGAGAGAGAAAGCGAGCAAGTAAGAGAGACAGTTTTGTCAACTATCTGTCTACTGGAGGATTCGTCGACTATACACACACGGCCAGATACGCGGCGCGCGTGCGTATCAGGCCGATGGTCCGTGCCGAAATACCGACCGTCGGTAAGTGTACGAATGGGATATGAATATGCCATCGAAACCATATATTACATAGGCCCGGGCTTGCTATGCAAGTCAATATTGCGCCGATAAGAAATGAGCAATAGCCAATCAGAAACTATACTTTAGAAAGCCACAAGAAAGCGCGGTTCTCATTGGACTATCGCTTCTTGGACCATCTTCCGTCTAACTCCCGTGCTAGGGGTATGTAGAGAGCACATCCAAAACGCTGACACGGGGGATACTCAGCCTCAGAAACTAATATAAAAGTTACGAGATTTTCATAATGAAGTAGACGAAAAGTTTACAAAAAAAAATTCCCGAAGATTGTGTTTTAACTAACTTATACTAAAAAGAGGATCCCGCTCGACTACTTTTTAATTGTTTTGTAATTGTTCTCGTTAATTTTTCGTCCTATGATTGTTCTTATAAATGCTATATATTCTAATAAATATAATAACTTTATTTAGAATTTTTATTTCTTGTACAGGAGAGAGCTCGTGGAGCTTTACGTATTGGACTTTGTACCGTTCTTATTACAATCGCCATAGGGGTAAAACCACGGTCTTACATCCAGGCAACGAATTCAGACCTACATAGAAGGACAGCTCTTAAGGATTGGATGTGCCAATTTTCTTGGGGACATGTCCCCAACGGTAGTCCTCAATCAGCGACGCTGGCGGCAGTTTTTATTGTCGCTTTCGCTTCCTCATGTAGGCTGCCCTTATATGCGTTGGGGGCATGGTTCTGTGATTACGGTGATTTCTCGGATAAAAAATGTCAGAATCGCTTGAAGATGCTAAAAAATAATATTATATGCAAATTCTTTTATCGTATTATTCAATCTAAAATATTTAGGTGAATAATTATTATTTCTACGAATGTTGGTTATTGCAGGAGAAACCAATAATCTACGATAACTGCAAGTGCGAACGGTTCGAATTATATTTCGTAGCCAATATTTTTTTGCAAAATCATATAGTGCTGTGTGTTAACAAAATATCCATTAATTGAAAACATTCTTAAATAGTAAGCGTTAAATAGAAGTCTATTCACATGCTCTATACAGGGTGTCCCCGCTAAGAATGTCGTCCGTGAAATGGGGGGTAGGGAGTGAAATTCTAAGAAGATTGATATAAGTATGTATGGGTCCCAGATCAACCCCTGAGTTATTATTAATTTTTTACGGCAGCCAATCAGACGCGTTCGGAGGCGGGCCTACGTCGGTGGGCGACACTGCCAAGCGGCAGTGTCCGCATGGTGGGGGTACCGCCCCTCCGGGCATTAACAGACGTGCATGTCACCCACCGACGTAGGCCCGCCTCCGGGCGCGTCTGATTGGCTGCCGTAAAAAATTAATAATAATTCAGGGGTTGATCTGGGCCTCATACATGCTTATATCAATCTTCTTAAAATTTCACCCCCTACCCCCGATTTCACGGATGACATTCTTAGCTGGGACACCCTGTATATAAACTCAAAAGCTTGAATGCATAAGACAATATTTCTTGCCGCGCTAAAAGATAGATAGTTGTACTTGCGAAATTGATTTATTTTTATAAATGTATTCATAAACTTCACGTTACACCGTTACGGTTTAAACAATCGAAACAAATTAATTAAAAAAAAAAAAACATCAAGCACATTGCTTTCGATTCAAAGCTGTTAGCTCAAGCGTGTTTTCGCTCCGAAATGGTATGAGAGAGATAGGTGTCTCGTTCCGCCCCTTCCCCGACACCACAGTTTATCAGCTGTTCGCTCGTCACGCCGCCACGCGGCAGTTTGGGTCGCAGAATACTTGTCTTCAAGCCTACCATAAGAACTGTTCTTCTACATATGTACGTCTGAATTGGTTGCCTTAATTGACATGACGAGAGAATACAACCTCTGGGTAAACGCGGATTATAATATTTCTGTTCTCTAGATATTTTTTTGGTTTCAAGATTATGACTCGTTTCACGACATTTAGTATTGATAAAACATTGAATTAAACTTGTACAGACAATTTCATACGATGTACAGGTGTACGACGTAATGACAATGCCGGGAAAGATTTAAACGCCGACGACATGTGAAAGTGTGTCAGGATACAGAGACACTATAATAGGAATCGTTGAAACAACTGAGTTTCATGATACAAAAACATCGTCACCAAGTAAGAATTTACACTTTTTTTTCTAAAATGTAAATACTTAGAATTCGTAATTCATGAAGTGTTCGTAACGTAAACCAAATTGACGGCACAAAACATAACCTATAAACGATTTTCTTCTAATATCCTAAATTTCAACATTTCAAAACTTTTGCCTGTTTTCCACCTGTTTTCCAAGATCCTCAAAAACAAAGCCTGACTGTCCATTAGCGCAATCGCGAGTCGTTTATTCTTGATTAACCTAGAAAAAACCATCATTTCTGTATTACCGCTGTAAATTTGAGTTCTCACAGATGTTTCACAAACATGGCAAACGTGAATATGAACGAAGCATTTGCTACCCTGTGCCCACTGCGTGAACTCCTTGTAAAAAAGCCAGATATCCAAGTTACAAAATCATTCTCGGATGCCATTCAACGCCGGTCAGCAGTAGAAGTCCAATATTTTCTCGACTACATTCTGGTGCCGATCGATGCGCATCTAATGCGTGACAATGAACTTAGGTAATCCCCGGAATGTTTATTTCGAATGGCTAACTTGCAAAGCCACTAGCTGTTATTTTTTCACTAAATATTGGACATACCAGCAATTGAAATCCTGAAGAACTCTTTGCCAAAGTAAAATTTATCCGAAGCAGCATATGTAATTTTATTATTTCCTGCTTGTATTTTTCAGCTATGAAGAAAGGCAACAATTGGTTGAATTATTGAGAACGGTGCTTTCCAAGATAAAAATAAGCAAGATCAGATACTTAATCAAATTGTATACCAGCCTGCTAGTGCAAATTTACGATCCGAACGGACCCCATATGCGTAAGAGAGAATGTACTTGTGGCTAAAAAACGTCATGATCTTGACTCGATAGAACATAATTGCAAAAGCTGCAATTTTTCAGTGATACCATCACACGAAGAACTAAAAGAGAGTACTGTCAAATGCTTGGATACTTTGATAAAATGTTGCACCACAGATGTAATAGAAGCTTTCTACACTCGTGAGAATGCCGCCAAACTCAGTCAGGGTATTTACACCTGCTTGAGCATTGCAAAAGTGGAGAAACTACAATCTCTGAGGTAAATAATTTAACTAAAATGTGCAAAATCTGTTGTTCTGTGTCCGAAGCAAAAGCTGTAGAATTCCCAATTTTGATTGCAGATTGAACGCGATGAGTGCACTGATAACACTGTTTCAAGTTCACGACAACGTCGATCCCAATGACATTGTTCTTAGGACACAAGTCGCAGACACAGTAATGTTTTTCCTGCCCGGAGTGGCTCATGGCCTTCACCAAGTTGCTGTGAATAATGATTTGCAAAATCATAAAATTACTGTGGTACCGTAATTAATCTTTTTTGGGATGATCCATAGTTCACACACAGAACCCAATTCTTTTTTTTTCATTCAACAATTGATTAGATGGCGATACGAGCATTCGGCAGAATAATTGCTCTCATTATAGAGGATCGCCCCGACGATAATGATTTAACCTTTGAGAGCATTCTCGAGAAACAAAATATTCGCGAGTCGGATGATTTATTGGGGAATAGGCTGAAACTCGAGGGAGAAAAGGGAATGAAAAAGTATATAGAAACAGCGATAAGGAGTCCAGACTGGCTGAATGCGGCATCGTCGAAATTAAACGGAATACTGCGGTCTCTAGGCAATCTCGTCAGGCATTCTCATTTCCAAGTTCGAAAGGAATTGCTACTCGCTGTCAAGCTCTTACTCTCCAGGTGTTTGAGGTATGCGTCTATAAATGAAGCAGAAAAGTTAGGTTTCTTTGCTCTTTGAGGAGTAACATCACCGGATTCGACTTTTGAGTCAGTTTTGAGCAATTTATGACTGACTGTATGCGATTAACTGTGCTTTGAACAAGCTGTGCGATATTACATTTTCAATGTAATATCGCACAGCCTGTTCAGTCATTTTTATGGAGGAAGACTTCCGTTGTGGAACTTTCTAAATTTCTATATGAGACAGCGGAAATTACTAAAATTAAATCAAAATTATCCAAACATAATTAAAGAATAGATAAATAAACTAATAGCAAATTGCATTTAAAATGCAAGGGCTTGTATTAAATGTAATATTTAATTAATTAACTAATGAATAGTTAACTTGGCAAAAGTTAAAATTTAGTCGAAAATTAAATTCGGAAAATAATAAAATCGCGAATGTAACGGAAACGAAATTTAGCTTGTGAAGAGGGTACAAAGTAGTCTTTATCGAGAATACGACTGCAATCCTTGTTTTAACATTAAAATTTGAGTTGAACTGTTTCTTCAAGGAATATGACCAACAACTTTATGGAACTCGTCGAAATTTTAATATCATTGTCAGAAGACGAAGTCGAGGATATCCGGGATTTGTCGCGCAAAACGTTGAACGATATAAATGAAAAATGCACGTCCCATTACGGTATGAGACCCGTCGTGGAGCTATTGGAGGAAAACTTCTACAAGCTTCTCACCAAGCTTCCTCGATTAATGAGACGATCTGGTAAGGCTCGCATGGATAATTATCAAGTAATAATGTGGACAAGAAATTTATACTAAAAGAATGGACTTATTTCACAGAGGACTCAGTACAACTGTTGTATCTCAATCAATTAGCCAGCTATGTGAAAATGCTGGGAAAGCAAAGACTCCCTCGCGTCATGGCATCCGTGTCTCATTTGCGAAGACTTTTACTTGCTCTCGTTTACGTGACAGAGTTCGACTGTAGTCACGTTCCTATCCTGGATGAGATTCAGGCCAGAGGTACATCTTCCTCCATGATCGACCGAATTAATCCTAAATATCTGTTCGATTTCTTAACTAATCATCCTCTTCTCCTTCATTTATTCGGAAAGAAGGAACGGCGCATTATCGAATTATTATTTTCAGACGTGGAGGACACTACGTACAGCACTGTATCATCCTGGAAACGTTTTAAATTCATGAGAGATACATCGACAGAAAAAAAGTTTATAACTGTCTGTAAGCTCCTCGCAGAATTGGGTGATCTCTCACTTTTGGTTGATAGCGTTCTCGATCTCACGTGCGAAATTCCTCAATATAGAAAAGAATTAATTCTGATATTGAACTCGATATTGACAGGTGTGTTTCTCTGATACTTTTATTATACCGAATGATGAAAAATAAGTATATCCGACTTTCCGCTTTCAGTTAGAGCGGAAGACTCGTTCCATCTCTTCAAACAAATAATCGAAACCTACACGGACCCGGTGAATTGGTATCTGCCGATAGAAGTGAGCCAGGACCATTCCTTGGCCGATATTCAGAGCAATATCGTCATCTGTTGCCTCTTGATCGAAGGACTTGGAAACATTGCAATCAACATCCAATCGGAATATGAAAAATTCCTTCTCAAAACTCTGTATCTCGTTATTGAGCGAGCAGGTGAAATATTTTTATCTTCGTTGCTTCGGTTAAACCACGAAAATAGAAACATTAACTAAAAAATGGCGGTAGGAAATTTGGTGGCGGAAAATCAAAGTATTCCCATGACCATTGCCTTTAATAGAAATTATACGTGACCACGATATAAAAATAATTAATTTATTCACATTTCGAAAAAAAAATTTTACTTTGGAAATGCGGTAAAAACTGATAAATCGGAAGCTCAGATAAAATCCGTGAAGATTCAGAAAGTGGATTCAAGCATTAACTTATTTTTACTAGCAAATAATGAACGGTACTGAAAAATACAGGTTATACTTACCGAGAGAAATACAGTAACATTGCTATACGTGCTTGTATTTTACTCAACACAGCTTTACAAGTACAAATCATTATTGTACTTGTAAAGCTGTGTTATCGATCTCATAGAGATTACGTCCTAATCGTGACGTTTTCGAACAATAAGCTTTGAGGCTGACAGCACAAAGATCGCAAACGCTACTAATTTTACCACATTTTAAAATGTGTCCAACCTTCATAATAGGTTTTGCTTTGACAAAATAAAAATTAGCCTATCCAAGTAGATTTTTTTTCCCCATTTTCTCATATTTTCTCCATTTACCCCCCATTTGGAGAAAATCCGGATAAATAATAAATATTAATCTTGAAATATGCCGATTTTCCTCTATATTCCTATTTGTCTGCATTATTCCATAGCCTTCTTAAATGCCTTTATGGAAGAATTTCGAAGAAATGATATAAGTTCAGAAATTGAGTTTGTCGGAAAAAATGCCCAGTTTTTCCTTACTTTCGATCAAACTGTCAATGTCAATTCCTTGATTTCTTAGAAGGGCGCTAAAAAAATGTGGAAGTTTATAGTATTAAAAAAAATTTTTTAATGCAGGAAATATCAGGAAATTCGGAAAAAAAATCAAAGAAATTGGGGAAGAAATAGGGAAAGTTTAAAGAATTGCGGAGAAATTCGGGAAATTTCGGAGTAATGTGTAAATATTTTTTTCAGGGTTTCTCCGAAGTCTGAATTCACTGAAAAAATCAGAGAAAATCCGAAATTTTTTGGGAGAAAATAGAAGTTTTTAAGAAAAATGTGGGGAAAAAGACGGAAATTTAGAAAAGTTCGGAGTAGTGTGGATATACTTTTTCTCCGGATTTTGGGAGAAAATGGGAGTTTTATTAGAGAAATCCGAGCAAAATTCCATCAGGGTAGTAACAAATTGCGCCAATATTAATCACATCTAACAAATTTGCACTAAACTGTACGACTGCTTACGTTAAACAGTTCTCTTATCGCCGACAAGTCTTTTTTCCTTCCGTCCATACATGTTCCACCAACTTGAATTTTTCTCTTTCATCGATACCTAGAGATACGTCCGTACGGATCTATTCGAACCCTGAACGGTAGAAATGGACGAAAACTTTTTTCTGTCGCAGGTAGTGGAAACAGATTTATTAGCCAAGCGGGCTTGATAGGTCTCGAACAAATAGCGCAATCCCAAGGTCATGAGAGCGTTGCCGCATTAATGTGTGAAAATGTCGATTACGTTTCGTATCACGTAATGATGAAAATGCGACGAGTTGAGAGACATCCCGGTGTACTTGATGTATTCGCTGTCGTTATGAGATACAGTACAATGGACGTGTTGCCGTGTCTTCACGGAGTAGTTGATGACGCCCTCACTCAATTGTCGGCGAACCGTTGCGACAAAAATTCCCAATATTTGCTCAAAATACTCTATGTATTCATGGTTTGCTTGAGAAAATTGTCCGTCGACAACGACGACACGAGAGAGGCGAACGAAATGAAAGTCGAGCTAAAAGCGGAAAGCAAAGCAGAAATAGTCGTACGATCGCTTCTCGACCACTGCGAAGCTAAAAAGGATTCGGAAAATATCAAGGAAGATCCGATCACGAGCCCGGAAGATATTGAAAAAGAGTTGTTAAACGGATCAGCTGAACGATTTTCAAGTTATGACAATGAAGAAGGTACGTCGCAAAATTGTTTCATGAATCTCGTTCAAAGTCGTATTACTTATTAAAAACAAAAGGTCGTTAATTCTTCCGTATTTATCGTTTTCGTATAACCCCACGAGAAAAGATGCTTGACCGAAATTTCCCATCAGGCATGATGAAATCGACAGTGAGATTAATTATTCCATCGCGGGTCCCACAGAACAGGAAAAAGTTCAGCCTCCTTCCTACGTGAAAATGACCGAAGCCGTCATGAAGTGCAGCTTGAATTTCTTGCCATCGAAAGAAATAGCGAAGAATTTGTTGGCAATGCAAATTTTGGAGGAAGGGCTCAAAATTCTTTCGAAATGGACCGATGTATTGTTGCCTCTCGTACATCAATTGTGGCATCCGATGGTCGACAGATTCCAAGATTCCAACATGCTCGTGATCAATAGAGCTTGGCAACTGTTGTACACCCTCGCTCATGTTTCTCAGGATTTCATCCGATCTCGGACACTCAAGCAAGTTATCCACGTATACATTGCAGTTTCACTTACAAATGCATAGAATAACACAATAGCTGACACGACGATTCCATTTTTATGCACGATCGCGTTTGAACTTGCGAACAAAATTAGGAATTGAATTTCAAAAATGCGCAGTCCTAACCGACTGACTGACTCATAAATGTCCAGGCTACACTGCTAGCGGTAGAACCGTGAAATTTGGAGGGTACGTTGATAGTATGAAGTAGGCACTATTTGAGAAGGGACTTTTCGAAACTCCTTTTGAAGGGATTCGAGGATGTGTTAAGATCCATCATTTTTTAAGTTAAATGCAGGGATATTCGTACTTAGACTTCTTATTATACATTACGTTTTGTTTAATTATAAAACCCGTCAAATTGTTGTTCAGTCTATTAGCGATAAATTTACTATGACGTGTTTCAACCTTTGCACAAAATCATCCCTTAGGTGTCGAATAGTATTGAAATAATAATTTCGAGATTACCGCGGACAAAGTCGAAGCGAATGCTTGTATCGCACAGCTCGTGTCCCGGAATCATATTTTGAGGTTAAATATAGCACATCTGGTATCCAAAGATTACTGTAATCGACCCCTTTTTTTTCAACCAGGCAAGTTCTACCCTCGCTCGCAACATTCCTGTCGAGATCAGCCAAAGAGAGTTACAAAAAGGATTCCAATAATGCTTACAAATACACGCAAATGTATAAATTACAAAGAATCCTTCTAAGTCAAAATGGCATTGTGGCGAAAAATCTTAAGCTTCGAGAGCGACAATTGTGGCAGATTCTCGATATAAGCCAACCGTATCTTAGTTCCGATCAACATCCCGGACTACAGGTAACCATCCGATGTCATACACGTCAGCTAATGGCGAGCTACTCGTGCGGACGTCTAAGTCGTTATCTTTTATCAAGGAATGTTGCGTGCAACTTTACAAGGACGTAGCAGGGTGCAATGCTGATATTGTTTGGGTGAAGTGTCTCGATATATGGAACCGTCACGTCGCAGCCATACCTGTCGGTCATAAACTCACGTCAGAGGACTTGAAGGTACGTTATCGTTTCGTTCCAACCTATTTCAATAAGACTTATCGACCACGTATCAATTGTACAATTTGCAGATCTTTTCGACAAACCAGAGCGATTATCGGAGAAACGTCGAAGCGATTCTCACCTGGATGGAAGAAATGAATGTCAATTTGTAAACGAAGCAAACTTATAAATCTGGCGAAAATCCAAACGCAATCGTCGCTACTTAGGAACGCATTTTTCTTTTTTTGATGTTTACTCAAAACTTGTTTGTATAAGAATTATCGCAGAAATCCACATATTTGTCTTTTCGGCCCAAGTGCCTCTTCCGTCTTCAGAGCATCCATAATCGCGCTATTTAATTTAATCCCGACTTTCGTTCCGATCTAAAGAATAAAACAAGATTCGTGATGAAAATTTCAAGAAAGTAATCGCAAATTTTGCCTTTCTCTACTGAACAATCAGAAAAATCGTTATTGAGAAGCATAATTTTGTCTTTTTGATAAATGCGAGGTTATACATACCTTCAATGCCTTCAATAACGTTGAAGCCTGCAAGCTACCATATCCAGTTTTAACCATGGATGTCACTCGCCCGTTTGGTGTTATTGATATCACCACTGTTGCAGAAGCACACATCTCTTCTTCCACAGTTGGATCCACAATGCAATTTTCACCAATCTGGGAATTAATATTTATTATGCCTGCGATAAATTTCACCAGGAGACATAGCATTCAAGCATCGATAGAAGGTCTCCACATCTGACCTTGCATAGAGAAACGAGCACTGGAAAGTCCTCCGTCTCCAGCCTGACACAATCGAACGGATCATCCGATAGTTGTATGTCCAGTTGTCCACCATCCAAATGAGCCCCCGTTACTCTAGGTATTTCTGTACTGAAGAGTGCTGCTTTTACAGCCGCCCCTACCGCATCGAAAAGGTTTCCGCCACACTGGAGGATCTATCATGGAAAGACTTTCAAATAGAATTCAACAATGGAAGTTGAGAATAGAAAAGAGAGATTGCAAAACTCACCAAGATGTCAACGTACATCTTCCAACATTTTTGGTCTCTTTGAATACACAATTTTTTAAGGTCCAATGCGTTTGACGATTGGTAAGCCATCATTAGAATGTTACTGATTTCAGTGCCCAGATCTTCACCACCTTTTCCTTCAAATTCGGGTGCAGCATTAGCCGAACTGGTTGGAGATAATCCAAAATCAGTTTCATTTATCAGTTTATCCAATCTAGGATTTTCGAAATCGTAAAACTCTATCTATGATTCGAGTACTGGATTCCCAGTATAGAAGACATTACCAGTCGACAAAAAATTCGATTTTTCCCTCATCCGGTCTGTCGAGTAAGGGTGTGTCAACCTCAACTTTGGTACAGACGAGTATATCGGTATTTCCAATTTTCAGTCTGGCGGAGCCATTCGTGTGTGGCATCAGTTTCGTTTCGATTTCGAGAGAACGATACTCGCATCGGCTTCTGCCATCAGTGCGAAAATTCGCCTGTTGGTAAATTTCGTATTATTTTTGTACATTACAAGGCAAACGATCTATGATGTAAAAGGGGCAGAGCGGTGTAAGTGAAGGTGAAGGTGTTTAAAATCTTAGTATTGTGAACTTATTTATTGATTGTTCTTGAAAAGAAATTTAACCGTCAATAAATATTGCGACTTTTTCAATCACGATTGTTTGGTGGGCACGTGAGTTGTATTTTTTTGTTTTCTTACATCAACTCCGTGAAGGATAAAACTTTTCTCGGCCAAGCTGAGAGGAATTTCGGCCATCGTAAATACTCTCGAAACGTTTTTTCAGGTATGAACAAGTTTTTGAAACATGCACAAATTATCAGGACCGAGTCACCGGAATGTTGAATCACACTAACCTACAAGTTGCGACATTGCGAGCAGCAGGTTGATACATAACCTGCTATTTTAAGCGAACTGTCCGCAATTCGTAGTGTCATAAGCTGCCACTCGTGACGCTAGTTATCTTTTGATAATCTTAAGCTCGCTGCAGACGCCGCTTTTTTTGTTGATGGATTGTTTGCTAGAATTTGCTGCTGACCGCGGCACGCGGTGTTGATCGCAATGATGGTTCCCGCGATAGTGCGGCATCGCGATCCTGGACCAGCACGTTCTAACCTAAAATTTACTCAGGAGGTGTCGCGATCACACTACACTTCGAAACGTTTAACACCCACTATGTATCAATCTAGGACTTCAATTAATACGAAAACACACTTTTTTTTTTAAAACCTTCACTTTATTACAAAAATATTTTATTTGCAGTCTAATTCATCGTGCAGTCGAAGTATGCCCGAGCGATATAAGTTACACTTATTTCACACAATCAATAAACTATGACATATCTTTTTACACATATCCGAGCGCACGCGAGAATGTTTGAACAACCCATAACATGTTATCATAAACACGCTCTATATTGCGCAACGTTAAACAAAAAGAAAATGCTAAACAAATTTGTCTTCATGGTCTCTTGTGTGTCAAAAGCGTACAGCTCGCATACACATTGTCTATCCAATCATTGTCAACTATTCAGAGCCTGTTGCGATTATTTTTTTCATGACAGTCGATTCAAATTTTCGTTGCATAATTGTGATTCGAATTATGATGCAAAATATATTTTCGTATGATTTGATAGAAATGCAAAAGTAAACTGCATTCAATTCCATAATTAAACGCTTTTACGCTACTTCCATGTAAATTATACTCTTATTAAAATTTGCATTGTTGGAAAGCAACAAATCGTTTTTCCAGTGTCAAATTCATGTATTCCAAAACAAACCTACATATAATTATTTTTGTCTGTAACCTCATTTGAGACCAACAGCCTAATCGAATTTAACAATGACATTAAAGTCTGCATTGTTGAAACACCACATGATTTTATCTTATTTATTAAATTCCCTCTAGCCGATTTCAGCTATGAAAATCGTGCAAGCAATTTTTGCATTCTCTATTTAGCTACTTACAATAAATTTGCATATGACCTTGGACGATAATGAAAAGGAGAATTTGTTTCAAACGTTTCATTGCGCTCAATTGACGCGAACATCAAGCCCAATATTGAACAAGATTGTCGGTAATAGTAAAATTGAAGAAAAAGAAAATCAAAAGAAACTCATGTTGCATCGAAACAATGCAAAATTCAATGTGTCAAGTGTGCAGCATCTTTGCAAATAAAAAATAATTCATAATTATTGCAGACACAATCGATATGCAGATGTCCACCTTTATAGGCACGTATATACATTTCCACATTTAGAACTTTCACAAATTACTCCGAGTAGATGCAACCCCACGTAAGATCTCCTATCATACCGCAATATTCACCGTGAACAGGGTGACCACTTAACATCATCTCCTATGGCTGTTATCACTTGAAAACAAGTTAGCCAATGGACGATACTCCATCGTGCATCTTTTTTACTGCATGTGACCGACGTGCTCCTGTTTTTCTGCCGCCAACCATGGACCAATGAAATTTCAGAGCAACAACGAACTCACCAGGGTGTAAGGAAAAATACAAGACAAAACGCAAAGATGAGAGACGGAAGAACGGAGGAAGACCCAAAGCGTGTCATTGCGCGTCGCATTTGAGAGTGTCATAGTTATTGCTCCAAAAGAGGCAGTTACCGATGCCGCTGTAACATATTAGGAATACAGCGGCTAGAAAAACAATGCTGCAGATGTGACATGGCTTATGCTCGAGAACGAAGCCGATGACGTAGAGGACCATGAACATAAC
Source organism: Ophioninae sp. A BG-2022a (assembly GCA_030523105.1). Taxonomy (NCBI): domain Eukaryota; kingdom Metazoa; phylum Arthropoda; class Insecta; order Hymenoptera; family Ichneumonidae; species Ophioninae sp. A BG-2022a. The sequence continues at coordinate 72,212 of JAPYZI010000371.1, read as the reverse complement.
GTGAGTCTGGAGCAGCGCCGGATTCATAGGCTTTGGTATCAGCAAAACCGGTATCAGCCACTGTAGACAATACATAGTCGATATCCCTTCACTCTTCCTATTGCCATGAACTCGCACGATACTCGTTCTCCCATCAATCACACAACGATTTACTGCCACATAGCCTGTGGAACATAAACGATATTAGGTTATGTTGGATGTATGACGGAATTGCATCAAGAAATCAGCTACGCTCAGACGTTCGCAGGGTTGAATCCAAACGCTATGAATCCTCGAAATGAACTTCTATAATCGTGGCATAACAATTCGGCGGGTAGTAGATCGATATTTTCGGAATCAAATTTTTTACTACATGTCTTACGAACGGACTAACATTCTCGAAGCTTCCGAGCGTGTTGTTTTCTTCACGTAGTGGCGCACGTCAAAGATGCCAGTAGGCAAAATAACCTTCATAAACATGGGGCGTTTAGAACTCAAGGTTATCGCGATTTCTCACGACGAGATTAGTCCGCATACTCCATCGAATAGAATAGAATCGTGATGCGAAGTTACGATTGTCAATTCCGAATGAAAGGGCAACGTGCGCCTAACGAAATGACATTTGATATGAGGAAACACGACGATATCACTCACTTGTGAAATTTGTGTAACTCTTGTTCGTCTCAAACGTAGAACGGCTTTGTTTATCGAACGTACTTTATCTTGTTTGCAGTTACGACGAAATGCTGTATTTCACTCTCCACGGATGAAAAAAGAAAACCAAAAATAATGAAAATATCAGACGAATAATCATTCATGTCACGACAATGATTATCGTATGGCAAAGATGTGGGAGCGCAGGCGCGTACAATTCCCGCACGCTTGAAGATTTTTCCATCAGAAAGTGCGGTCACTGCGCGAGCTGGAAGATTTTTCACAACGATTGACGAATTCACTCGTTTGAACCAATTTCGTGAATATTCAATGGTACTATTCCTTGCTCGTGCGTTGACATTAACCGTCGATGAGCTCTATGACGATACGTATGCGGAAGAAAGTGGCAGGTTTTAGCTCGATGGCAGCTCGCACTTCAACGGAAGTACGCTATTTGCTTCTTTCTTAGTCGGTTGGCGGGAAAATTTCAATCGTCACTTCGTATTACCTAGTACGGCAGAGAATTACTTTTCAAAAAAAGAAACAATGAAATTTGTCAGATATATTTGTAGACATTAGTTACACCTTTGAAAACAAAAATCATTTACAGTTAAATCGTATGAACTTCATCGAGGCAAATGAAATTCGAAAGACCCATCGCGTAATTGATGCGTATGAAAATTACGACAGTTTTAGAACGAAATACGATTTAATTTAGATACTTACATTGAACGAAGCTACGCAAATAATGTACCTTCGAAGGTACGCAAATAAAGTAAGGTACGCATGGAAGCAAATAAATATTCCACCCCCATTGTATGAGAACATCGTGGACACGTCAGCAACGTAATAACTATATGGACAATCGATATATTTTATTTATAACGGCTGTCGCATACTGTTGATCGTATGGGTGATAATTGGATCGTTGCAACATCTATTCGCTACGAACTCGCCACAAACCTCGATCGAAAATTGATACAATTAAAGGAGGCTCGTGCGCATAAATGTCGAAGGAACCGGATATCTCTTCGCTTACAGTCCCTCTAAAATCAATACTGAACTCACCATCATTTTTCAAAAATATTCAATTCTTGCCGGATGGATTCGTTAAAAAACAATTATAGACTTCGCTGGTAAGCTGGAAGATGTGGAATTATCGCTTTTAGTCGCGTGGTGTGTTCTGTCAACTGATTCTCACTGACTTCCATGAACGTAAGACATCAACTGATTTCTGTCACTCTAGAAGGTTTAACTTATTCGTTTAACGTTTACCTGAAACATATCAGTTGATGTCTTCTAGTAAAAAAAATCCGCTCGCGTATTCCAATATTCGAGCGTCCTCGAGATGATTTTCTCGATATGAACTGTCGCTTTGAATAAAACTTCATAGTATTTGTTGTACCGTATCGAAACAAGAATCCGTGTCTTTCGAAATTCATTGGTGAAAGCCGCTGCGGGCGTTTTTCAAGTTCAAGCATCAGAGAGAAAAGAACGAAACGCTACTCGTGAGCGAAAGTAGTTCAATGACAAAATGATTACTCAATAAGAAAGAGGAAGAAAAAGAAGGAAACAACGTTTGCGAAATGTTCATCTCAAGAACGGTCGCAGTGTTGCATTACTAACTTTCGATAGCGTATAATTAATAAACAGGATTACCCAATGTGACACACGCTGCAGAGAAAGTTGGACAATAGTTATCATATTTAGTTATATATTTATATACACGCTCAAACATCAAAGGTTGACGAGTTTTTTCGTCATCCTCGTCGATTCACACACGCACACGTAATTACAACATTTTCTCGTAACGTTACAAAGTGCTATTCGGTGACTTTTCCCCAACGGGGATGACCGCCGTCACCTCGATTTTCCACAACTTTTTGGATGAGTTCGTCGGGAGCAGTTTTGAGATCGGTCGCCCAGCCGATCTTCGCGAATACATCGATAAACATCGTTGTAACGTTCAGGCGATAATTGCCAAGTTCGGCCGCCTTGTAATCCCAGGGGAAAGCGTGATGATAATTGTGCCATCCTTCTCCCATGGCGGCGAAAGCTACAAATTTGTTCTCTGCTGGACGCATAGTCCTGGAAAGCGAATATGTTATTTACATTCGATTGCGCAACTTTTTCATTCCTATTTATGTGACTATGAAACGTCGATGATCGTTGGCTAAGAATGTTTCATAATCAAAACCTCTTTCTCTCTCTGTCTCTCTTTTTGTCTCTCTTGACGCTATGCAAAATTTAAATAGAATTCAAACAGTCAAGTTGAAGATTGCTGAGGCGTCATAAGTTTCTCATCAGTTAAGCTAAGCGTTGCGCCATCGAGACCATTCACGAAAAATTAATAATTTGATTGATGAGATATATGATTGAGAGATTGTTGGGCAAACAACTGTAATTGCACGATTGTGTCACTTTTTTAGATCAATGTCATTGCGATTAGCTGATCCACGAAGGCAATAGGTTTGAATGATCATAGTTCCCGTTTCTCCCTTGTAAGTCGTAATTCGGCAAAATGAAAATACTTACTTATCATATTCGTGGGTGCCAAAGAAATGAGCGAAGCTATTGACCGACCAGGTACAGTTGAGAAGTAAGGGATAACGCATAAAAAGTTGGGAACTGATGGTCAGCCACGGATCCGTATTCCAGAAGTAAATTGGTATGAATATCGGCAGGAAGAAGCAAAAGAGCAGCTTCAATCTCGTAAAGTGGCTGAAGTTCGCAAAATTTACATTTTCATTCCAGATTCTCCATTGAGTTAATTGTTTTTTTCTGTTCCTTTGTTCTTTTTCTTGAATCGTTCATATCGACTCACGTATTAACGTAATTAGCGACGGGATCCTCCACAATGTCGCTCATGTCCACGTGTTTGCCACGTCTATGGACTTCCGGATGTTTCCTCATCATGAGCCAGCCAACGTGACTGAAGAAGAATCCACGATGGCTGTTGTGTGGATCAGCATTCGTTTCCGAATATTTGTGGTGCACTCTGTGGTCCCTTACCCAGTCGTAGATCGAGTTCTGTCGTGATTGTTTGAATTTACTTGGGTTATGGTTTCAATGGAGCTTAATCGTAGCTTTCTGTTCTTTTTTACTTAAATTCAAATTGAGGAGAGACCTCACCATTCCAGCTGTGAGATAGAAAATTGCGAGAACAATTTTGAGTTTCGTGTTGGCTTTGAAAGTCCGATGCGTCCAGTAACGATGAACACCTCCGGTCACACCAACACCACTCGCCAGGCCAGTTGCAAAACCTTCAATGATACAATGCAAGAACACAATCATGTTGGAATGCTCCTTCTCGCTGAAACCTTTCAGATATCCCTCCGTGTATTCTACTTCCTCAAAAATCCTATTTCTACATTATAGGACTCGATAAGAGGCAACATCAAAACTGTAGTTCTTTTGTTGGTCGAGTAACCAGCGGCGACGTTCCTCTAGTGTTCTTCCAAAGGATACTGCGATAGCACGCCTGTGACAGTTTCACTGGTGGATCTGTGGTTCAATTGGTACTCTGATAGATGATCGCTTAGCCGCTGGCTACTTTATTAACAAATGGACTGCCATTTTGGGAACGCAGATTTTCCAACGCCACTTGAAAAATCTCAGGACTTAAAAACAGCGAAGAGACAACTGGAAGGTATTAGGATCACAACCATTTCAAAAGCCTGCAAAGGTCAGTATGTTAAAGAAATCCATTGCAAACATAAAAAAGCAACGATTAATCGAATCAGGGTAGAAAGCCTTCATCTCCCATTACTTAAGTTTCCACCGAGAACTCATCGAGGTACTTTTCGAAATGGAACATCGCGTAGCTGAATGTCGAAGGGACTCGTTGGATGAAACTTACCCCAAGCCATGAGTACCGGCTGCTGGATCACGGGAAACGTGAGAAGCGTCCAGACACTTGCAACGTGCAAAAGAGTAATGCCGATTATGTTTGGCCATATCAGTTCCGCTCCGAACCATCCATCAAACCAGGGCTTGCTCTTGACAACTTTCTCTTGCTTCTCGTCCTGTAACCAACATTTTTCCGAAGATACGTATTCAACTGTACGCAAACGGGTCCCGGTGTTCTGTATCTTTTCGGGTATCGAGTCCGGACAACGGGTCGAAACTTCCGGTATGTTTGGCGGCATTTTTGAATCTTCGCACCCGGCGTACTCGATTGATTAGCTGAAATGAGTTTACAACAATTATATAACTATACATTCATCACTGTGAGTTTGGAAACTATTGTGTGAACGGGATTTCATCACCATAGCTTCATCAGTAAAGATATTAGAAACAAACATCCTTGGAGCTATCGGAAATATGCCGTAAACCCAAACAAACTGTTATCAAAACTTAGAACAATCTATGAAAATTATGCCAAACCCAAACGTTTACTAGCAGTTACCAAGCACTATCAGAGTTATGCCAAATCCAAACTTCCACCAGAAGTTACCAAAAGTCGTAATAAATATGCCATTGTAACCAACTTCTTTTGGATTCGGTTGGGTTTGTTCGGATATATGAAAAACTGATACGCATAATGACTCATGGAACAACAATATCAACTTCGTAGCGATAAGGTATTCAGATACGTTTCTATTGATGAAATTTTTCCTCATTCAGGCCACAATTTTTTTCTGACCGATCCTCAAGATCTTGATCGTCCACTGTGCAAAATATGACCTCTGGGCAATCCCAATGGTCGTTACCCCATCGAATAACGCGCCAACCATAAATAATTCAAATTCGCATAAAACACGATGATTATTCGCGATTCGAATTTTTCGGTATCGTACGACAACACAGACCACCTTTTCGAGGAGGTTTGAACAAAAAACTTGTGTCAGCAACCTTTGGTCATCAGCTTCTCCGTTACCCTGATGAAATGCCAATGTCGCGTGCTGATGACAATCGAGCATTACTCAATTGATCGATTGAATAATAAACTCCTTTTTTTTTTAACGTAACACTCGGTCGAGACTTTTATCGTTATCACAGAATCAGCGATGTTACTTTAATTGAGCTTCTACGGTGCTCGCGTATCTATATAGGTAGCATTTTATTCGCGGGTTTCGATACAACCATCGATGACGTTCATCAAACGACACGCGAGACCCACGACTCATGGCGGTACCGCATCAGAGAGAGTTTAATAATTCGACGGGGCCGACCTTATCGAACCAAACGTATTTCATAAATTGTGATCTAGTATCGATAGTTCGCGCTCTTTCGTTACTCATCGCGCACGAATGAAAGTCTTAGCTTTCACTTCGGCACTTTAACTCGGGGCTGAAGGTGTTTCGAGAGCGACAAATAATTGCGCATATTACGAGGTGTCAAATCGGTTGCGAAAAATAACGTCAAGTTCAATACTATAAAATGTAATCTAATGAAATGTTTAATGAAATGTAATTGGATAAAAAATTAAATGAAATAAAACATAATACCGTAACAGGTTCAACCATTCGCTTTATTGCATATTATTTCATTGATAAACTAGTTATTTTATTTATAAAATAAAATACAATAAAATATCAAGTTAAATGAAATAATATGTAACAAAGTAAATTTTTTAATTTTTTAAATCATGATTTATTCTTCTTTGTTCAATTTACTTTAATTTATTTATTTAATTTATTATTTTATTACATTTTATTTTACATTCTATTTGATAAATAAAATAAAATGTAATTGAATAAAACATTGAATACGATAACTTGTGACGAAAGTGTATTTCGTAATGTTATTTTTCAGAACTTATTTTTTCCTACGCGTTCTTCACACGTGGTGACAGATTTCTTAACTCGATCTCGAAAGCTACTGATTGGGCGAACAATATTTCGACATTGTGATTTTCATATATTAACGAGTTGTATAACAATACACACTTTATTTAATCATTCATCCATGGCTTATTGTTATGTATAATCAATTATTGTTTAAATCTATCGTGGGTCCGACTGTGACAAATTTCTAAGAACATCTGAAATACATTTAAGCGGTCTATCATTAATTTCGAGATCGTCAAAAAATTATTTTCATTGGGCCACAATAATTTGACGGTATTCTCGACATTTATTTCAGAGATTAAAATTAGATTTTAGGACCAAAAATGATATTCAATGGTCTAAAATTAATTTTGGGCATATTCAAAAACTAATTTCCACCGTAAGAATTAATTTCAGCGACGTCTAAAAATTGATGATCATCGTTATAAATAATTAGAGGATCATCTAATAATTTATTTGACCGACCAAAAGTCAAATTCAACTGACTAAAATTGATTTCAGGAATGTCTAAAAATGAATGACACCAGTCTGAAATAACTAGAGTTTTCTCATTTATTTCAGCGTTTTACATCCAATTTCAACTGTCTAAAATTGAATTCGGGATATTGAAAAACAAATTTCATCGAATTTACCAAACTTAGTTAAATTCAGAAACGTCCAAAAATTAATTTGTAAATTAATATAGTCCATAATTCATTGCGGGGAAGCATAAAAATGAATGTGATACAAAATAAATTTCGGGGCGGCATAAAAATGTATCCAATCCAAAATCAATTTCAAGAAAGCATAAAAATGAATGTAATTCAAAATTCAAAAATTTAATAAAGTATTATAAATTTCGGGGAGGCTTGAAAATGAATGAAATCCACAACTAATTTTGGCAGGCATGAAAAAGATCGTAACCCAAAATTAATTTTTAGACCGTAACAATATTAATTTCAGTCATTCGCGCTTCTTTGAGAATGGCAGGAAAATTGTTGTTCCTGATCACGTGTTTGGTAACAATAAACCGTGCCAGTGCCGTTTGCTCGTCGCCCTCATCCCTGTCGCTTCATTTGATCTTCGAATATGCCGCGTGGCGATCGTGGGAGCAAATCGTCATTTTTTCCGAGCTCGGCTCTTCGAGTGAGTACAAAATATACGTGCTTCTTGGAAACATCATTTTTTTGTTGAAAAAGAAATTATTTTTCTTCGGGTGTGTTTTTCGTTTATGAATAGATAAAACGAAACCGTTTGAACTATAATTACCGAGCGTGTTCGATAAATAACGAAAGGTCCGATGTTTCAATTCCACACAGTCACCAAAAAGCACAAACACGATTCACACGCGTAGTTCCTTGTCCTCCAAGACGTGTACGCTTCCTGTACGCACGGCTCACGCACCAGCTCAAATAATGTTTTTTCAAATGAAACTCCAACCTCGCTGTTTCCCTCCCGAATTCTTATGGACTCCGTAAAGTCCGGTTACGTGACTTTAAGCCATTCCGAAATCCCCCACTATCGTGCCAAAATCGCAGGAGCGATTGGACTTGTAATACAGGTGTCACGATATATACACGTATACGCATATATTTGCACGTGCGGGCCCGTATCTTCATTTTCTTTCCGTTCGATACTTTTCAAAATTTTGCATCGCTGATCAACCGATTCTTTTGTCACTCCTTATTGGACATGTGTGTTAAATGTGGTCGAAAGTGAATTATTTTTTTTCGATCATCTTTCCCGCACTCACAAATTATTTCTAAACCTGATAATGTGGAAGTCGAAATGACGAAGAAATGACCAAAATCCAGGAAAAAGGCGAACAAAAGTGAAAAACACTTTTGAAAAATACAATAAAACTTTTAGATACAGTTTCAGTGACGTTGAAGCTTGCATAGCTGGAATCCAACGATTCATATGTTTTTTTCGATTTATCGTACGTATCGTTGACCAAACGATTAATCTTCGCAAAGTGAGACGGTAAATCTCTGATTGAATATAACGTGACAATATTTGAGCTTTCTTCCAGCTATTCTCGAAAATTTGTAAAGACAACTTATCGAATAAAAAGGCGAAAAAGGAATCTGAAAAAATAAAAAATTTTAAAGTAACATTTGAAAAAGGTTACGAAAGAATGAACGACATTTTTCTCAAGAGAAATGATTAAATAACAATGTTTGAAAACTATAAATTTGCGCATATTATTATTAATATGAAGTGTTTACCGATCAAAACGAAACACGATGAAATGAATTTTCGTTTGATACTTATGGAATCTATGGAATAGTGTAAAATCAATAATGATTTATTCATTGTCAATTGTTTAATACGATATCATTTTAGACGCGTTTAGGATGACGTTGAATTTTGCGTAATTAGAATGCAAGGACTTGTGTGTTTTTCTTCTTGTTTCGCAAGCATCATTTTCTAAGAGCTTTTTATTTGCAAGTTGATACAGTAAGTCTCTAACAGAATAAACATCAAAACGTTGAACTATTTTCGTATTCTGAAACATAATGAAACGAATTTCCGTTTAACACTCTTCTTATATCTCGATTAGTTAACAAAACAATTATAGTTCATTAACTTTCTGCTATTATTCATTTATTATTTAAATGTAATTTAACTAATTTAACTTAATTTATAAAAAATATAATTATTATTAGATTTTATTTCGGAATGTAAAATTATTTTTATACCTCGTCGTTTTAAAATGATCCGAATAGTAATAGCTAAAAAATAGCTCATTTTTGTATTCTATTTATCCAATATATACACATGTATATTTATATACATGTGTATATATTGTGTTTACAAAAATATTTTCAAAACACAAACACATTACTAACTGTACGTGTTTGTAGACTGTAGATTATGAAATGTACAGTTTTAGCCAAGAGTTTTTGATGTCATTTCTCTATCCGGACGAAAAATTAATTATCTCGACAAAAAATCGCAATACTATTTTTATAAAACCAAATCATAGTTAACGGTACTCTTCTCAAAGTTCTTATCACTAAACGGCGCTATTTTCCAAAGTTCAGCACGTGAGTGCAAAGTGCCAAAATGCTGACAAAATACCGTATTCGGAAGAACGTATAGGCTATACAAAAAATTGGTAAAAAGGATACAAAAGGTCCAAAATAAAACTAGTTTTGTCCTCTTCGACAGGCCGGTAAATTGGTTTACGATTTTTTTTTCGATGAAATATTCGGTTTTTGTCCGGATAGAAAAATTGGTGTACACAGCCTTGATCAAAAGTATTAGGCTGATTAATATTTTCGAACAGAGCTGTTTATATTCGCATTGGAAGTAGAAGGCATCCTAGTGGAAGCAGATCGATCCACTCCCACTTCCACTACCTGTTCGATCTACACGGAATGTTGAAGAAAGAATAATCGTCCAAATGAGAGTTCTACTGTATATACTATGCAATTATGTGTTATGCAATTACAATCAGGAAAAATTAAAAATTCGTAGATTACAAAAGTCCGAAATATTAATGAAAAAAATACCAACTGTAAAATTGGTACGACACGATGCATGACAATTTCGTAATTCGGGAACCGATGGAGGCATCCATGAATCGTATGCTTATTTTTCTATTTGATTTCATCCCACATTCAAGACCTCCGGACAGCCTTAACGTTTCGGAAGAAATATGTTTCCTTCGAAACGACCCACATAACGATTACAATATTTACATGTGCGTAATGGTTCTGGGTGAACATGAAATGTTTCATGCGGACCAGTAAGCGATTAAATTCGCACCATAAGCAAAAAATGAAATACGAAAGAGCGCGGTCAGTGGGGCATTCAATTATCAAAAACCATCTTTAAAAGTCAAGACTTAAGGATGCTTAAAACAAGTAAACAAGTAAGAAATTTAAAATTTAAGTAAAACAAGTAAGATATTTAAGATATCACTGATTAAAGTAAAATTTGAAAAATCTACAATATATTTTCTGTTTGTCTTTGCTAAGTTTTTTTTTAATATCCTATCGATAATATGATCTTCAATATTCGATTTATGTTTAATTGCTCGATTTAGTTTCGATTATTTTTTCATTTGTTTTTTGACTTCGTGAAAATAATGTAGTACTTTTTACTAGATTAAATGAAAGCTTTTTTTTACGGTTTTAATTACACAGAAATGATTTTCTGTTTTTTCGTCTTCAACTGACGTTGCTAGATGAAAAATTCAAAACTCATTTGAATGCACTTTTCATGATTAAAATTGAATCCTACATTGTCTTAGACGGTGGTTTGCACAATGTCAGAATTCTAAGTACTTGGGACGTGGGTCAAATGTCAGTTTTCCGTTCTGAATTCGTAACAAAAGGCAAACGCAAGCAACCATTCAAATGGAAACAGAAATACGAAGTGGAATAACCATATCAGGAAGTGTTGAAAAATCGCATCAGCAAAAGTGCATACACTTTGCATTCCTAAACATGGATTAAATGCAAAATCTCTGTGACTTTCGTCCTATGAAACGTACCTCAGAGCGCCCGCTGCACATGAAATTTGAATTTGACCGTTTTTTAACGATTTCCCAAACATTGTGAAAGCAACCGTTTACGTTTTTAAATATTCTTTTTTTTATTAGTCATTGTTCCTTTTGACTTCTGACTTGATTACTTGATTAGTTATTCGTTTTTCCCATCAATCCTCATGAAGCTTGACAACTTTCCTTTTCCTTAGTCGACAATTGTCGAGTTGTGGTATCAGCCAACTGTAACATTTCTCAAATTCACGCTGAAGAAATTTCTTTGGTTTGGCAAAGATCGAGTTTGCTAATTACATCAGCAGGTTTATCTCCGAAGGTTTTTTATACATTGTTTTTAAGTGGGAAATTTTAATTGGTATTTGCCCTAACTTCAAAATTATTTTGTTGATACTTTCAATTACGTTTAGAAATTTTTTCAAGTCGTTTTTGCCAAAAATTTCGATATTGTGGGCTGTCTTTCACCGAAAGTCCAGTTTGGTGGAAATTGAAATTTTTATCTGAAAGGAAAAAAGTTGTTTTTTAAAGTTATTAACATTTTTTCTAAGAATACGAACCTCGCTGTGAGAAAATATTGTGAAAAATTGATGTGTTGACAGGTGCTTGAAAACAAATTCTCGGCCCTTACCATATTTTAAATTTATTTTGGATTTAAAAAAACCTTTAACAATATAATATAATTCAAAACGTCGGTCCATATGTTTCGTTATTTCAATAAAACTTTTAATTTACATAACGATCAGTTATAAAAATGTAACTCTGTGACCTACAATTCCCACAATGAAACAATGGCGTTTTGAGAAAAAGGAATTCACAAAAAAAATATAAAAAAAATTTTTTTTTTTTCTTTTACATTGAAGATAAAACTTAATAAAAATATATAGGTATAAGAAAAAAAATTGTTTTTTATTATATAAATGTGTTTTTCCCCTTAAGGGCATATAGAACAGATACCACGTGATTGTGAGTACGAGAGACATAAACCAAATTTTGAAAAAGGAAATTCTCAAGAATGAAATATTTTAATCGTTAAATTGAAGCATTAATTTCTACGTTTATGAATTCTATAGCGTCTGATGCTCAATTTTTTTATAAAAAACGCAACCGCCGGATAAGAAAATGGATTGTAGAAAATTGTGGTCCAAATTCTTAAATAATTCTTTGTGGTTGACCGTCCATCTAGTACCTCAATACCAAAAATTTTTCACTTCAATTCGAATAAAAAATTAATTATTTACGAAGCACGTAAATAGTGTTCGAAAAAATAGATTTAAAGTTTCAAAAGTTTCACGGTGGACTGACGAACGTTGTGTGATAAATGTTAAAGTCCAAGTGGAAGTCTGGACAAGAGTTTGGAACCGAAAGAGCCAGGCATACATAATTGTGAAAGTAGTTTCGTATGTGAGAAACTCATTCCCCTTTAACATCTTCTCTTTTTTATAAGAGTTTATCTTTTTTTTACCTTCTTCTCCCATTTAATGCACATCTACACACTTGCTGTTTTTTTTTGTTCGGTAATCGTATTTTAATGAGCACGTTTTTGAAACACGTCGTTGTTGATGACACGAGGATTGCTCAAAAAAAAAAAAAACATTTAGAAGCGATAAAGTATTTTTGGGAATTTCTCAAACGTGTTACGTCATTCGATTAAATTATCGTCAGATGGCAAACTTGGGAACAATTATTTTTTTATCCTGGAGTGAAAAAGTGCATTCCATTTTGTAAATATATATTTTTCAGTTATGTGTTTGCTGAAAAAAAATCGAATATTTCTGCTCCGAATAAAACCATTTTCTCGTAAAATGATGAAGGATAATTTTTTCGACCAAACATCGAGCGAACATTTCCGCAAATGAAACCCGTGAGGGAAAAATAGATTTTTTATTTTCATTTAAATACAATGTCTTTTTTCATATTTTGTCCCTTCGTTTGTATCAGCCAATCTTGTTTATGCGGATTAATTTCGTACATTTTTTAACAAAAATGGTTGAGTAATTTTGACAGGCCGAGTGGGCTAATATAAAATTGGAGCTATTAAAAAGCAATATGTGTTCGTTAGGCTGTAAAGAAACACGAAAGAGGGCGAAGATAAGTTTTCCGGAACGTAAAAACCAGTCGAATATTATTTACTAAACAATTAATTTTAGTATTATTTTTCTAAAAAGTGTTAATAATATTAATATTTTAAAACAATATATTCGTGTTGTAAATATTCGTTATCAAAATTTGTATCATGTTATCAAAATTTTTTAACAAACTATTCATGCCACCGATATTTTTTAAACAATATACTATTATTATAAATATTTTTTGTACAAAGTATGAATGTTATCTATATTTTTGAACAAAATCTTGATATCATTAATACCTTGTCACAAATACAAATATAAAAATCGGCTGAATCATATCGACAACTCGATATGAGTCAACTAATGTCAATGGTGCAACGTTGATGCGCATGTTATTTCGCCGCATCGTTATTGGTGTCAAAGTTCATGATGACAGTCAAATTTTGTTCGCATGGTATACATTGTTAAGTAAGTATTTTGATTTCCAAATACATTATCTGTGTACGCGTATCCAGCAATATTCGGAATATCCAAAATTACGATACCTTTTTGTGCACGCTGTCATTGATTTTTTTTCCGCTTTTCAATGCAACCTTGTGTTCTCCACAATGGCAGACACGCTCGATGTGATTGGGGGGCATGATTTCGTCCTTCGAAAAATAATTAATCCGATGTACGTTTTAAAAACTCAAGACTCGGTAATTTTTCACGTAATTATAAATGTTTTTTTTTTACAGCAACTCAACGTTCAATTCCATTACTAGATGGATATTAATCACCAAAATTCTTGAAAATTCAATGTTTAGGAAAACCTAAAAAAGTGAAACGTATTTCATTAGCATTTCAAAATAAAATACATTTTTTACATTACTTGTAATATACCATTTCTGAACCAAAGATAGTATCTTCCAGTTGCGATTGTATTCTGACTTCTTTGAACAAACCCAAACAAACCCAAACAAAGATAGTTCATAATTAGTGTGGTTTATATTTCATAATAATATATGAACCATAATATTGTAAGTGTAGTAATCTTTAAAAAAAAACGTTGTTTATTGTTATAATACACAAAAAATTTAGTTGAAAATTAGTATAGTTCGAAATTCAAATCATATATGAACTTAACTTTATTATGATTCATGAAAGTATGTAGTAACTCATATAGACTCAATATATAATAAATAATAGTGGAATAATTAAAATATACAATACTACAATAAAATTTATCATAAGTCATGGAATAATTAATAATTAATCATCTATGAATAAATAATATGCGTACAAACACGGTCAATGTAAGATGGTTTAAATAAAAATAAGAAAAAGATAAAAACTTTCAAAATGTTTTGTTGAAAATTCTTAAAAAATTCTCCAAAACCTAAACGAAAAATTCTTAAGCACAAAAAAGATGACAAATTGTCGAAATTCTCAGAAAGTCGAAAAAATCTAAATTGACCTATTTTATAATTTGTTCATCCTTTCGTTTCACGTTTTCTCTGTTTCCGGAATAATCGAAAAAAAAGTGGAGAACTGCGCTTTTGCGTGGATCAGGCCTTTGATGACGTGTCTCAGCGAAAAGGGCATAAGTCTTTCGGTTGAACCGCTGTACAGTCCGAAATTACCGGAAGCCCTAGAAATCCAGAGGCATCGTGTCGGATCGGTAGTTTTTCTGGACGGCCTCAATGTTACATCCTCGGACAACATACTAAAAGTGGTACGATTCAAAACAATTATACTGATTCACAACAGCCTTTCGGGAATTTGGTTTTTAACGAATTTTCAAGAGACCATTCGCAATGGACGGTCAAGTCGGGCGAAAAAAAGCACATCAATCGTTTTCCGACAAGATATATCATTCACAAATCAGTTTTCTTATTGTATAATGTGATGTGTCAGTTTCAGGCAATTTCCGCTCATTGTTTCATTTTGCGACCCACGAACTTCGCCTTTTTGGCGAGCTCGAGTGGAAATTTCAATATTTTTTTGTTTTTTTTTTAATGATGGAAATTACCGAACAATAATTGATGAGTATTCGATAGAAGTATTGCCGGATGAACCATCGGGCAAAAAGTTAGTCCATAATGGGGTAATCGTCGATTTACGAGTCTAAATCGTTTCCTATGTGTTTAGTCTTACAAATGGTTCATTGAATAATAAATTAATACTTATAAATATTAATATCCCAATTTCAATCGTAATTCAAGTCAAATTGAACGATATTTGCACGTGTTCGATCAAGGTTTTGTCACCGACTGTACATTTATTCCAACTGTCTAACAAAAGTATCTTAAAATTTTTAATACGTTTGAATAATCTTATCATTACCAATAATTACAAAAAAAACTATTAAACTGAAGGAATATATTTTAAAAAATATAAAAATAAGTATTCTAATCCGTTGGTCAAGTGGTTCGATGCTTGCCAGTTCATCTTACGATAAACTCGTTCCGCGGCCGGGAGATGGATTCGGTCTGCCGATTCCCTATGCCCGTGTAAGAAATGGCATGGGCATAATTCAATTTAATTTTTTTGGTAATTATTGGTAATAATAAGATTATTCAAACGTATTCATTAATTAAATGTATTGAAGTCTCGAAATTTTTATTTAAATAAAAATAAATTTTTATTTAAATTTTTATTTAAATAAAAATAAATTTCTTTCAATAAAAAAATGTCGAGACTTCAATACGTTTAATTAATGAATACGTTTGAATAATACGAATTAATACGTTTGAATAATCTTATTATTACCAATAATTACTTGAATTATGCCCATGCCATTTCTTACACGGGCATAGGGAATCGGCAGAAATCCTATGTCGGTACGGGCCGGTCCCGAATCCATCTCCCGGCCGCGGAATGAGTTTATCGTAAGATGTCGAAGAAAAAACTCGGCCGCTACCGGAGTTTGAACCAGGGAGCTCTCGATCCACTGGCAAGCATCGAACCACTTGGCCAACGGATCAAAATACTAATTATAATATTTTTTTAAGTATATTCCGTCAGTTTAATAGTTTTTTTTTTTAATGAATGGTAATGATAAGATTATTCAAACGTATTAAAAATTTTAAGATACTTTGTTAGACAGTTGGAATAGATGTACAGTCGGTGACAAAACCCTGATTGAGCACGTGCAAATATCGTGTTGGTATATATATGTTTACACACACACACACACACACAAACGCACGCACGCACGCACGCACGCACGCACACACAAACGCACGCACGCACGCATGTATATGTATATATGATTATATAGTCATTTTTTTAAAATTATTACACAAACACACACATACATATATATGTATATATAAGTATATAGTCATTTATCCTTTTGTTATTATTCGAATTTCTCCAATTTGGTTGATTCATTTATTCATTTATTTATTATGAATCGCTGAAAATTGATAGAGGGAAGCATTACAGAGCGTTAATCGATTTCAGGGCGGTATTGGATCTGATTGATCGGTACATGTTGTGTCGAGAAACTACGAAAAAAAGGGGCGGCGGGCAATATTGGGAATGTTAAGGGGAATTTATAAGAGGACAAGAAATATGCAGACGATATCGCGTTACTCGCAGAGAATGCGGGAAATCTGAAGAGGATGATCGAGCGACTGGAGAGATATGTAGAAGGAGCAAAAATAGAGGTCAATGCGAAGAAAATAAAAATCGTGGTGTTTAAAAACGGATAAGAGAGACAAGAAGGTGCGAAATGGAATTACAAGGGAGAAGAGATAGAGGAAGCCAATAAGTTCAAATAGCTAGGGTATTGGTTCTTGACGCAGAACACGAGAAGGCTACACGTAACGAAGGTGGTGGCAGCTTAAAGGAACGACTGCAATTTTTTGGCTCACTGCTAAAAGCGGAAGCGCTGTACGGAGTCGAGATTTGGGGGTAGAAGAGAAGAAATAGAAAAAACTACAGAAAAAACTGGTAAAAATGGCGCTGGAATTAGCAAGAAACACGCCAAGTTACCTTTAGAGGCTGGGAGCAGGCAAGAGGAGCGTGGAAGTGGAGGCATGGAGAAGGACAGGATCTGGTCCAAATTTTGAAAATAAACGACAGCGGATGGCCGAAGGTATGCCTCAGAGAGGAAGTGAGGAATATCCTGAATGGTCACTCATCACGGTTGGGGAAGAAGTTGAAGAACGCAATGTGCGAAGTACGGGATGGAAGGGTGACATACGTGATTCGGTTAAACGCAGAATGCCGTGAGGGCATGTGGAAATGTCTAAAGGAGGGGGTAGAAAGGAAAAGGGAACAAGATATGCAGAAAGATTGGGTCAAAGTGGACGGTTCTGCTTTCTGGCCATGGTATAAGGAAATAAAGGTGTCACATGGCCGTATGGTCATATTGCTCTCGAGCGTAGACCGGACCCAGCCCTAACGAGAAAAAGAAGAAAGAAGAAGAAAATAAAGGTAGGGTGCGAGCAAGAGAAATATTGTGGTAACAAAGAGATGAGGGGAGAAGTGAAGGAACAATGGGCAAGATTGAGATGCGGAAATATGGGGAAAGTGGCAAAAAGAGGTTTCGGTAATGGGACCTGCAAAATATGCCTAGAGGAACAGGAAGCCTTAGAACATATTGGGAAGTGCGAAACAGCGAGGAGGGCGATAAAAAAAAGTGTGACTAAAGAGGGTGGCCGAATAGAGCGATGGGATAGTAGGCGAGGAGTTCGGGCGATAGAAAGACACACTGAGAGGAGACCCGATAACGGGCACTATGCGAGTACCTACTTAGGGCCATGCGCAAAATTAAAAAAAGGCAAAAGGCAAGGATGACCGAGACGAGGAAGGGAACAAGGGTACGGTGGCGTGCGGGGAATGGTGTATATAGATAAGAGCATAGCAAATATATTATGTTTTTCTTTTCCTTTATGTTTAGTTGTAAGAATTTATCGTGCTTTTAGGTATAAGCATTAAAATGTAAGCGTAAGAATTGGGAGATTGTGAAAAGCGAAAGCTGTACATGTGGAATAAAACCATCTATCTATCTTTATTATAAATTTATGTCTTTATTTTAATATTGCTTATTAGTGTTTTTTTTTTTAATTATTATTGTTTCTTTCCGTACACCCTTTCGGGTTTTTACTGCCCCACTCTTCTTTGTCCCCTCTGTTTCCCCCCTTATCCTTCTTCCTCCGTTTTCCATCTGCCTTCATATTACTTCTTCGTATTAAATAGTATTTGTTTTTTTTTCATGTCCATCTAGTAGTACCTTAAGGCGGGAAGACCATTGACAAGGTCGAAAATGATGGTTTTCTTAATAATTATTTTTTATAGAAAGAATATACATAGACATTTGCATCTTTAGATGTATTTTGTTTCATATTTTAATTGTTTTAAAAAAATGTACTTCTTTTCAATGCAAATCGCTCATCGTTTAAATTAAGATTAAGAAGAAGGCTTTTAGAAAATTGCCGCACTATTGGAGTCCTCCCTCACGCCGTAATTATCTGAAAGAAAATGGAAATGATTTTCAAAGATAACACCCATTGCCGTTGGTGAATTTTGAAATATATGCAAAATTCACGGCAGCATAATAAAGTCAATTTTGTGATTTTTCATTTCATTTTTGCTACATTTAAGGGCAGAAGCAGATTTTATTTTTATAATTCAAAATTATATTTAGGATCACCGATAAACTGCTGATGCAACGAAGATGTGTGACAAATTTCATCGAAATAGCTGAAATAGTTTCTGAGTAATCACTCCAGCAGTTGAGAAAAACATAGCTTTTTGCGAAAACTAACAATTTTCGGAATTCCGCTGTAAAAAATGCGCATTATATTATTAAGAAATTGAACCTTAATTTATGGAAAAGATCGATTTCCCTTACAGATCCGTAGCCTCTTCGTCTAACGAATTAATGCCGATGAAAGTTCATCAAAGCTTCGAAGATCAAAAATCGATTTCCAAAAATCTGCCTAATTGGTATCATCGCTGATTGATAAATTGAGGAACGAAAAATCTTTGCACTAACACGAAACGAATCGCTCCGATTCGTACGTCACATGTTCCAGCATCGAAAATTTTTGTTCCTTTCACGCTTTTTGAAGAAGTATGACGCTTCCATTTGAAACGGTTACCAATCGAGAACTCGAAGAACGTTCCCCATCTCGTACTCCTCGAACGAAAGTCTCGTTCCGAATTCTGAAAGTCCGCTAACGAAAAATCGTTTTTTTTTTTGCCACTTTCGAAATTACTGATGAAAATAAAGATGAGAATATATCTTCAATCGTAGCCGATTATAATAATATTACGTATTGAAGGAACAAGCCGATAACTACCATAGAAGAAGTACATTTCTGCTGTTCCTCTTCTTCTTCTTGATTTCTTTTTTTTCAGCGCAGAAGTGATAAATCTTAACGAAAATAATTTAATTCCAGGCCTCGAACAAACGACTCTTCAATTATTACATCTCATGGTTTTTGGTGACAAACGATCCGAACGATGCCACTATCGATACGACGCTTCGAAATCTAAGTATCGGAATTAATACGGATGTGGTTGTCGGCACGGCCTTTCACTCGGACGACCCGGTACACCGTGAGACTATGACGCACTCCGACTTCAACAGGTAGCCCCGAAAAAAGTTGACATTATGTAATTCGTCACTTCACTACACGACTGCATAAATAAATAAAGCGTAATGTGTTTCGAGTCAATTCACCAAACATCGAATACCCGTTTGAACTTTGACCCTCGTCGATTCGCTTCTACGATTCTTTGCGATAAGAACGTTCGACCATGACGAAAAAAAAACGAAAAAGAAAAAAATATATGTTCGTCATTTTTTTTTTCGCTTCCGAAAAAAAACGTTGTATGAAATGTCATGGATTATGAACGTATTCGGCGAGCACAAAAGCTTGATGATTCAACGAGCTCTCGCGCGTTGAAAAAAAAATAGTAAAAGTCGAGAAAAACGATTAAACGAAAATTTGCGAGCGTACAATGGATACTAGTGAATTCGTTTGGGTTTGTTTTGAGTAAACAGTGATACATACGTATGAAAAATGCATGTTCTGACAGACTGCCTCACAAATGTCGCGCCGAGACCATTGAATTGTATGAAATTTAAACGGCAGGCTTCTCTTCTCCAACGGAAAGAAATTTTACGAACTTAAGGGGATAAAATACAAAAGTAAAATATGAAGTTCTGTCATTTTTTCGAGTTCACTCCATAAGGATTCGTATTTAGACTCTTGGTTGGAAATTATGGGATATATTTCTGCACTTTTCAAAGCTAATCCTTACATCAGTTAAAAAATCTCGGTGTGTGTCACACGCGTAGGAAGTGAATACTTCTCTTGTATTTTATTGACCATTCTAATTTTGTTTCTTCATTCTTAATGATTCATTGTTTCTACAATTATTTACAATATATACATACAATTATTTATAACACCATTTTACAATGATTTACAACTATTTCCAACCCGCTATCTTTGGAAAATCGACCTTTCAGAGGCTAAAACAGAAAATGTAAGTTCGTATGAGAATTAGCCATTTTTCAAGTGCAATCCACAAAAATTCGTATTCAGCCTTTTCGTTGAAAATCGATAACGACCTATTTCCACGTTTTTCGAGAATCGATCCGTAAGAGGACGATGCAAAAATGCACGATATGTCTTTAACTTTTTTTATGATGCGATATCGTAATAATCATCGTCGTTTAAAGGTATTATGTGAGGATTGGAATACTTATTATTATTATTGACCAAGATATAGCATGAGGCATGTCCAAAATTTGAATCACATGAAACTTTCGAGGGTCTAACGTGAATTCTAATGATAGATTGTTGGTTTTAATAATGAACGATCACGCTCTAAAGTTTCTATTACCGTTTCGCCATCTTCAAGATAAATTCGTTCTCCACCTCCAATTCTGCGATGACTCCAAAGTGGGATTATGAAACTACATGTGTTGTGAAAAAAGCTGAACCGGTCGAACCAGGTATTCTTATGAAATTTTACGAAGGAGTATGAGGATCCAACGTCGACTCTCGAGATCATCGTATTTTCTGCACGTGGATAAAAACAATATTGTTTTATTATAGTACTGAGTCTTAGCAATACAAAGAGCATTTTATGAAATGCCCCGTATAAAATGACACGTCAACTCTCCAATTTGATCCGCGATTTTTTATGTTATTGTACTATCTCTGAGAGGCACTTCAGAATTTTTTCAAATTTTTTCGGAGCGATTTCAATTCACAATATTTTTTATAAACAAAAAATTAACGCCCAAATTAAAAAATCGGCAGAAAATCACAAAACTCCTGTCTCACATATCAAACACTGTGAGCATTGAAAAAAAGTGGGCGCGCGTTTCGTTTGGCCTACAACACGCTTTTTTGCAAAAAAATTGAAAACAAATTTTTTTTTTCATACAATCAATAGCCCACAGAACACTAAAATTGTAAAAACAATCTGGTAAATTCTACATGATGTCATGTAATTTATTTCCTCTTTAACTTTTTTCCTCTTTCGTTTTTTTCTTCATGTTTTTTGCCGAAAAAAGCGCGTTGTAAACCAAATGAAACGTGCGCCCACTTTTTTCAACGCTTATAGTGTTTGATATGTGAGACAGGAGTTTTGTGATTTTTTCCGATTTTTAAATTTGGGCGTTAATTTTTTGTTTATAAAAAATATTGTGAAGTCAAATCGTTCTGAAAAAACCTGAAAAAATTCTCTAGTGCCTTTCAGAGATAGTACATAACGGTAAAATCGGAGAAGTAACGTGTCAAACTCTGGTCTAATCGGCATGGCCCCATATACGAATTTATACTAGGGTGGTCCTTATTTTTGGCAATTTCGAATTTTATTGCTCGCACCAGTCACAAAAGTTACTAATATATATTTCAAAAAGCATATAAAAGGTGTAGCATGTTAATTAATATTAAACGGCGCCTCCAAAGGAGTGAATTTTTCTATTTAATTAAGGGATCGTCTCAGTGTGAAATTTTCAAAAAATCGTTATTTTTGCATTATCGTATAGTATACACTGTTCTAAACATTCTCTCAAATTTGTAAATCGAAATTCAAACTATTACGGTCGCTACAGCGTTTCCTGTAGAAAGGGAACGGAGCGGGACATCTGCCCAGTCTGTCGCGCCGTTCGACCGTTATCTATTTGTTATTTTTCTATCTGCGCGTGTACCTTTTTAAAGTGCTTAAGTTCTATAACTGTGCAGAATAAACTGTCCAAGCATTTCAGTTCGTTTTTGACATTCACCATCGATAGACATACGAGTGAAACCCCCAAGATAAAAATGAAGATGGACAGAGAAGGTGCGAGGAGCACGAATCCACTAAGTGATAGAAAAAGACCCGCAAAGTTCAAGGGAACAAATCGACATTTCATTGAGACGGATACATCCTTTGCAAGTACTTCGGCGGCCTAAATTGGGAGAAAGAGTCCGGAGTTTGACGTTAGAATCGCATAGCTGGGGCGCAAAAGCTGAGGCCAATGGATTCAAGGAAAAATATTCTCATTCACCAGCGCTCGATGACGATGTCCAAGAGGTTTTGAAGCCAATTTACGACGATTTGACCACTCACGATTTGTTAGAGAGGTATATGAGCGCAAACACACAAAATAACAATGCGAATTTCAATAATTCCGTGAGGCAACTCGCTCCCAAACATATATTCCGTGGGAAGCAAACTATAGATATCGCGACGTATTCTACCGTCTGTACGTTCAACGAAGGGTTCGATTCAATTTTGAAAATCCTGGAGACAATGGGCTGCACCATAGGCCCGGTAGCCGCAGACTTCGCTGCAAAATATTAGGCGGAGCGCATTAAAATTGCAGAATATCGAAACTCTCTGGACAGCGAAGAAGCCAGGACAGCTCATCGAAACGAAATTTCAGCCGAAAATGCGCAGTTCGAGGAAGCAGAAGTGATATTTTATGGACCTAGCATCACCGATCAATCATAAGTAAACAATTTATTTAAAGTTTGCTAACTTTACTCTTTAAACGCGTTTTTCAAAACGGCGTCCACACTCAAAGGAAGAGTTTTGAAGATATCTATTTCTAATTTTGAGAGAACATTTTTAACGTAATTCTCCATCACGCAATGGACATTTTTTTTTTTTAAACTTTCTATTTTTTTCCCAAAAAATGTCGAAAAATGGGCCAAACTCGATACTTTTTCTTCAAAACGCCGCCATTTTGTCAAATTAAAAAAAAACCTCCATAGTGCGATAGAGACTTTCTTACAGATTAATGTTTTTGAAATGTTTGTTTCAGATCAAAATTGCGGCCGCAATCGTGGACATACAGGACCTTCTTTTTCACGTGACATTTCAACAATTGATTGAACTATTATTTACTAAATAAATGAACGTAAAAAAATAATTTTGTATTCGGCATGAATATATTTATTTATAAAAAGGAAACAAAACCGATTAGTTTATTACAACGTTAAAAAAAATCGCGTAAATCAGTGATTTTTCGAAGGGTCACACTGAGACGATTCGTTAACATGGGCGTATGGACCAGTTGTGGTATATTTTTTTATCTCATTTAATATTGCTCCAAAACATGTAAAAGAGAAAAAGAATTTTACTTCAGAGAAAAAGACGAGATTTCGAGTAACACAAGTTTTATACGAACCGTTTATTTGGGTTCGTTTGGGTTTGGGCTTGTCTAGCATCAAATATTGTTTGAACTGCTTAAAGAAGGAAATACATAAATGCGAATGTGACAAAATAAAAATTATTGTATGGCTACGCAATAAAAAAACATTGCTCCGATTGATCCAAATTTATGTTTTCTTTCTTTTTGTAACGGTGGTATTTATTTATTTCCTGTTTCAAGCAGTTCAAACAATATTTGATGTTAGCTAAGCGGTTCGTACAATACTTGTGTCCATATGCCCATGGTAATTAAATGGAAAATTTAACTCCTTTTGAGGCACCCTTTAAAATATACACGCAGCCTGCGCCTTTTACGTACTTTTTTTTATATACATCAGTAACCGTGTTAGCCGGTGCAAGCAGTGAAATTCAAAATTACCAGAAATAAAATTCCCAAAATTACCAAAAATTAGCAAAATATACGTATACATCAGGGTGGTTCTAATTTTGGGTAATTTTTAATGGTGTATGTATATATATATGTGTTGTATATTTGCGCATGTTGTTTTCAAATGATAGATAACCGGAATCATTTCTAAAAATATATACATTTTTATTTAATACACTAACGCAAAAAAATGAGATATAAAAAAAATCCAAATTTTTTCGGTTTTTCTGTCTCGTCCACGGACTTGGATTTAATTTATTTTTTTGTACAGCTGAATACGTCCATTTTTCGGTGAGACATTAAACCTCGAATGAAAAAGGATCATTTTGTCTTTGACCATGGATATCTCAGCAACCAATGGTCGCACAGAAAGTTTAGAGACAGTTTCGGAAACTTGAATAAATCCTATACAAAGTTAAATCATTTATTTTCCGATCAATATTTTTTTTCATATGCTTCATCTTTTTGAAAAATTCGAAAAATAAGGGTTTTGAGGTCTGTTTGGAAAATCACCGGTTAAATTAAAATGATTGAGGATACCATTAACTTAAAGCGGGTATTCTACAGTTCAATGTATCCCAAAAAAACCTCAGAAAGTTCAACTGAATCCATAGAACCGTTTTTTTTGTTTCATTCGATCAAAGTTTTGGAAAACTGAAAGGATGACTTTTTTTGTTTTTAAATGCTCATAATCTTCAATAAAATAAAAAAAAACCTTTTTCCCTTTTTCACATTTGTTTTGATAAAAATGTTGAAATTAATAAACAAAAACATTTCGAAAAAGGAATGTACTGGAAAATAAAAAGAAATTTGTTTTTGATCTTAGGAAATATAAAAATCTATCACCGCCGGCATTAGCGTTACTGAAAGCGTACGATGTGGCGGTCGCGCCGGGGGATTTATGCTTTGTGTGTGTGTGTGTGTGTGCATGTGTGCTCTTTAGGCGAAGTGAGACCTGGCTCATCAGTTCCACCGAATTTAATGACACACACACACACACACGCACACACGAAGCGTGAATCCGCATGGGCAACCTCCACGTCGTACGCTTTGGGTAACGCTAATGCCGGCGGTGATTGATTTGTAACTTCGCTGTGATTGATTTGTAACTATGATCAGTAAAAAGAAATTTCAAAAAAAATTTCCAACGACCATCTTTTTTCGAAATTTGTTGTTGATATATTTTTTGTTCATTAATTTAAACATATTCATCGAAACAAATGTGAACAAGTGAAAAACGATTTTTTTCCGTTTTGTTCAAGATTATGAGCATTTGAGAACAAAAAAAGTGATCCTTTAATTTTTTCAAAACTTTGATCGAATGAAACAAAAAAAACGGCTGGATGGATTCAGTTGAAACTTTCTGGGGTTTTTGGGGAATACTGAACTGTAGAATGCACGCTTCAAGTTAATGGTATCCTCAATGATTTCCATTTAGCTGGTGATTTTACAGAAAGACCCGAAAACATTCGAATTTCTCCGGATTTTTCAAAATGATGTAGCGTATGAAAAATTTTTTTTTTTTTTGAAAACATTTCCGAAATTCACCCTAAATTTCCTGTGCGATCTGCTCTGAGATATCCATGGTCAAAGACAAAAAGATGTTTTTTTATCCAAAGTTCAATATCTCAGCGAAAAATGGACGTATTGAGATATACAAAAAAAAGAAATTAAAGCTGAATGAATAGTGTATTCGATTATCTCAGCGAATTCATCGAATACAACATTTCCAAGTCCATGGACCAGAAAGAAAAACCGAAAAAATTAGATACATTTTGATTCGCTGTAGTTGTACCACCCCGTACACCCTTTCGGGTTTTTACGGCATCTCTCCCCTCCTTTGTCCCCTGTTTTGCGTTACTTTTTTTTTCGTTTTCCTCCTGGTTCCCCCACCTTATTTTCCTCCTTTTTTCCCCACCGTGTTTTTCTCCTATTCCCCCACCCCCCTGTACCGTATTTACAGTGCCATTTCTGGCACGGGCATAGGGAAACTGCGGACAACCTATGCCAGTACAGCCGATCCCAAGTTCACCTCCCGGCCACGGAACGAGTTTCATCGAAAAATTCCGAATAAAAATCTCGTCCGCTACCGGGATTTGAACCCGGGACCTACCGATCCGCTAGCCACTAGTCGCGCCTTAACCCGCACGGCCAACGGATCAGTTTTTTTTTATTCGCTGTATTATTTAGTATTGAGCGATCCACGTGGCTTTGAAAATGTTTTGATTGTGAAATCTCGAAACTAGAGACTTCAAACTTCAAATTGCTTTTTTGTTTAGTCCAATACGACAATTTTTAACGTAGATACAGCCATTTGAAAAACTGCTCGAATTTTGCATTTTTTTGTTCCCTTAATTTTTTCCATTAGTGCAAATATAAGATATATGTATCTATATATAACCCAAACAAACCCATAAACATTTGTATATGCGAATCCTTGAACAGTTTCGATAGCTAGCGTAATATATTTAAACAATTTGTGACAATAATTATTCAATTAGGAGAATCTGAAGTCTTCAACATGGTTGAAATCCGCCAACGCGCACATATTTTTATACACGTGTCCCAAATCAAATTTATTTTCATTTTTTCCCAATTTTTGTAATTATATTTTGTCTTGGAAAATCGAATTATAATACTCAATCGTGAAAAAAAATCTCAGTGTGTATCGACTTCATACACTTAGGAAGTGAGTTATTCTCTTGTATTTTATTGATCACTCTCATTTTGTTGTATTATTCTTAATGATTCATTGATTTTACAATTATTTACACATTCACATTTACAATTCTACAACTATTCAATGGTTTCCAGTGGTACTAAAACAATCATCTGCTTAAACGTTATCGTTGATACCGTGATTCGAATCTACCTATCCGGTATTCAACTACGACCTAACGCTCTCACTCTGACCATTTTGCTATCAACTAACTGCGACTTTTTTATACAGAGAAGGAACCGTATGTGCATTGCACACAGAGAGAAATTCTTAGAGGATAGATTTCACTATACGCATAACATTAATCTTTGGCGTATAGCGACAAATATTACGAAGTTATTAGTAAAATGACACTCTTAATATCGTACTTTTTATAGAATACTGGAAACTAATATTACCAAATTAACATATATGGAAATTATTCAATATACGTTAATTTGGTAATTATGTAGATTGATGACTCTTCCGAAAAACAACGGAAATCTTTTTTTGCCTCAAGTTACTTTCATTGGTCAGGACTATTGATATTTTATAGGGAGAGGCTGACTTTTCACCTGAATACCATAAGTTATGGGGTTTTGAAGTTTCCGTAAACAGGTAAGATGAATTTTCTGCAAAACAATCGAATTGTTTTTTTTGTCATGAGTTGCTTTTATTGGTCACCACTATCGATATTTCGTCGGGGAAGGCTGAATTTTTCCATTGATAGCATAGGTTACGGAGTTTTATGGACTTTTCTGAGAAATAATAGACATTGATTTTTACCATGAATAACTTTCATCTATTTTGATGGTTCTTCTTCTTTCATCGCTCCGATGACTTTGAAAATCGCGTGGAATCGATTACGATAGTCTAGATATTGACTTTGTCTTTGAAGAAAAATTCGGCAATATATCCGTCCATATGATATTCGCGACGACCATATCGTGGGATGTTTGATCGGACCTCCCTCCACGTGCGTTCGATATTCTGGGTATGTGCACCAGTGTCAGGGTCAACAAAATTCATTGAGTGATTCACTTTAAAATGTTGAATGTCCACCGTTTCAAGGCAATGGTACGCTTTCCAACAATCGGACATGATAGTTGTTCCTAGTAATATTCTTTGTTTAATTATACCCAGCCACGTAGTTGCGGATCTATTCGGAACAGGAACGATAAAAATCATCCGTGTTTCTCATTCATATCCGCCGAAAAGCCATTGCCCATCGATGATTCGACCGCGATGATATTTGCGGTTGCCAAACTTTGCCTCGTCAATCTCAACTGTATGTTCCAGTCCGCCGATGTTCGGATCCGGAGAATCCTCGCATAAACGGTGAAATTGACGTAAGCCGTACGAACAATTAACACAATCCATTATAAAAGACCGATGTTAAGGTATTCACGATATATTCGAGACTGAACTTGTTTTCTTTTCGATATTTCGAACAGTAATAGAAATACAGGTAGTTTGAGACGGGACAACCACGTTCATCGAAATCAAAACATATCTCATCATACCGAAATGTATACATTGTTGCCCGTATCATGTAATATCATAAGGAAATACGTAGCTTCTTAGCAACGACAAACAAGCGGAATCGAAATATTTTTGAATGTCTTTTTTTTTTACCTGTTTACGGAAACTTCAAAATCCCATAACTTGCTTTTATTGGTCGATAGTGGCGACCAATAAAAGCAACTTATGACAAAAACAAAAAATTCGATCGTTTTTCAGAAAAGTCACCAAACTGCATAATTACCGTTAATTTTGCAACAAATCTACAATTAAAGTGAAAAAGTATGCATTTTTATATTGTTATGAGATGAATAAGAAAATCTTTTTTGTTACTACCAACTTGAAAAAATAAAATATTATCGATGATTACTATCTAAAAACAGTGTTAATCAATGTTTTATATAACTCAACATTAAATTTTGCGGGTAATATATAATTATGGCTACTTTACCTCTTGTCACATCATTTTTTAGTGTTATTAATTCCTGTTGAGTGCCGTTGAGATCTAACAACGTTGTCAGCTATTTAGGTTGTCAGCAATACTCGTTCCCGACTTTGTACTGCGTAGTAGCTACAGCAGTGCCAACGTAAACATGAATGTTTCGATGATGGACGATTGTCCACGGGATAAATACGAAAAATTCACAATATTAAAAATAACAAAAACCGACATCAAAAAAACTATACCTACAAGTACCAACTTAAACTAAAAAGTAATATTTTACTTACTTCAAACTAAGAACCAGGGGCGGATTTATCTAGGGCGGCAAAATTCCGGGTGCGGCAAAACTTGGTGGATTTTCTTTTTAATAATCACGTCCTTCGGCTCTCGCTCCTTCGTGTAGACAATATTCGATAAAAATTACAAGCGGCCCTGATGAACAGATACGCATTCACAAAAAAGCGTATGAATAACCGACATTCTGGAAATCAGTATTAGTTTTCGTATATGATGGAGAAGAGGAAGAGTCGTTCCTAGGATCCGTCATAGTCCCATCGCACGCATCGCATCAATTTGTTAATTTTTTTTAATCATATCAACCTATTTCTCAACCATTTTTCGGCTTGCATTCTGTATTCTGTACTCCTCTACACTTTTCTCGGACCAACTGTCATCTTCGCAATATCAAGACATAACAATACAGTTTAAACTATAATATCTATTTGATCGGAATTTCGGAATAAATCTTAGGGTAAGTCCAGGGTAGTTGTTCATAGTTTTTCTTAAATGCTATTAAAAAAAACCAAACAAATAACAAAGATATTGCTTACCTTATGATTGTTTTTGACAAAAATGTGTACGTTCCCTTGCTCTCATGCGCGTCACAAAGAGAACTTAACGGTAATTAGTGCCACCTAGCCAGCAGTCCTATTATCTAATTATTTCGATGCGCTATCTCTCTTTTATGACCATCTACCCCGGAATTAGCCTATTAGACCACAAAAATATGAACAGATCAAGAAATTAATACAACTATTTTAGCAAATCATCTACATGTGTTATTAGTTTCGCACTGAATACCTAAAACTGAAACTGTTTGAAATGGAAGAATACGACAAAGAAATGAGAACCACGAGTCTACCAAATAAATGGACATTAGTGGTCGGGAAAAACTACAAGGCTCCACGTTTTTGGTCATCAACTTCATTGCGATCTACGAAAACGACCAAAAGCAGGTCGGCAATTTCATGATAAATTCTCGTTTCCCACAAATCTGACGGTCCTAAGCCCAGCTGAAGTAGAAGCATTGAAAAATATTTACTCTTCTGATTCCGAAGAGGGTGTTGTTGAAGAGTGCAAAAATGTTTGCCGTCAATGTTTTTCGAGCCGAAGCCAAACCGACACGCCTATGACATTATTGAAACGGGTTCATGATCCGGATCTACACAGCATATATCCTAACGTTGATGTAGCTCTACGTATGTGTGTTTGTATCCCGATTACGAATTGTTCCGGTGAACGCCGCTTCTCGTCTTTGTGGCGGGTGAAAAATTATTTCCGCTTGGAAATTAACGACGACAGGTTGGATGCTCTTCCTATCCTTTGCAACGAACCACAGTTGCTACGGTCTTTTGATTGTGATGATTTCATCAACAAATTCGCTGCTCAGAAAGCCAGACAAAAGACAATTTGTGAATAACGATTAATTGTATAGTATCTGCGAAACACTGATTAAGATGATTTTATTATTTACTGACTTTCGTTGTTTTTTATTTAAATTATATTCCTATAATTTATTCAATTTTTCGTGCTTTACAGCGAGTAGGGGGCGGCAATCTTTTATATGCCTAAGACGACCAACGGATCAAATGCGCCTCTTCCGAAGAGATCAGATCGTAGTCCTTCTACTTCATGCCAGTTTTCTCACACAATCCGGGTTGGTTGAGATTGGAAGGTTATAAAATTTTGCGAACGTATTTGGCGTTTTTGTCTATCCTGCGGTTTTTTTGTTAAATCAATGTTTACACCATTCAGTTTTGCTGAGGCGGTGGATGCGTGTCGAGTACTATATGCGGTGAAAATCATTCAGCATTGTTTTGCTCCACTTACTAATTGTTTGAGTTGAAATGGGTTTATGTGGTTTTTTAAAAGAGATAAACATTTTTTCATATTCTATTCGCAGTGGTTTCGTTTTTTCTATATAAGTTTTTGGTGCAGATGCGACGCAAATATTCTTGTTGTTGCGAAACACTGGAAATATGAGCATAGGTTGTTTCCTGTTTATTCCTGATGTTTTTATTTTATCTGGAATTAGGATTTCAATTTTCTCTTCTCGGAAATGGATATTTTGAATTTTTATCAATCCTAACGTTTGCATTCTATGTCCTGTGACTAGGGCCAATAAGGTGCTTACTTTCCTTGATGATTCTTCTAATGATAACTCTTCATTAGAAGGTAACTGAGAGATATAGTCGAGTACAATTTTAGGATCCCAAGTGTAATCCTATTTTGGTCTGGAAGGTCAAAGGTTTGTGATTGCCTTAAAGAATCTTTTTACATTTGGGTCTTGTCCAATAAGTGTTACTAAGATCAGCGCAATGGCAGAACGAGCCCAATTGAAAGAACCATGTGATGCTCCTTTTTTAAATTCATCTGTTAAGAAGGCCAACACATTAGTGATGGTAGTCGTGAAATGGTTAATATTGTTTAAAGTACAAAAATTCCACCATTTTTTTAGGCAAGGGTCGTATTGTTTTATGGATGTTTTTGATAGTGAAAAAAGCATTAATTCCGTGGTTTCCGATGATAAGTTTTTGGCTCTGAATGATCTCCGCATACATTCCCGGCAACCAATGTAAGTTTCTTCCAAAGTGGATGAGCTTCCCTATTAACCGAGCATAATAATTTTTTATTAGGTTTGAAATAAATTGGATTATTTAACAACAATGATTCAAATTGCGGGGACCAGGGTTGGGTAGGCCATCGGGGGACAATAATGACTCCGTGTGCTTTATCAGTAATAATTTTTCTTAAGGTGTTTAAAATAATTGAGAATGGTGGGGATGCATAAAAGAAGTATGGATTCCAATTAATGGTAAAGGCATCGAACGCGAAGGCTTCTGGGTCTTTTTTCCACGATACATATTTTTTACATTTTGCGTTTATTCGGGATGCAAATAGGTCTATTTCAGGTTGTCCTAATGTTTGTAAGATTTTTATGTATGATACGTTATTTAATTCATACTCTGTTTCGGGTTGTAACCTTCTTGATTCGAAATCTGCTTCGAAGTTAAGTTTTGATTCAATGTATGATGTAACCAGCTAGATATCTCTTTTTTCGCACCAAGTCCATATGTCTTTAGTTATTTCATTAAGATTTTTAAAAAGAATTCCTCCCATACGTTTTATGTATGAGATTGCTGTAGTGTTGTCAATGCGAAGTAAAATATTGCACGATCGTAGGTCCGTAGTAAAACACTTAAGCGCAAAAAAGGTTGCTAAAAGTTCCAATTCGTTTATGTGATAATTTTTCTCTTTGGGGCCCCAAGATCCGTGAGCTTTTTCGTTCTTACAATAAGCACCCCAACCTGATAGTGATGCATCCGAACAAATTTCCAGTGTGCACGTAGGACTTCTGGTTGAGTTAACGGTTCCAATTATGTTTTCTTCCCACCAATTAAAGTCTCCTTTTAACCTTTCGGGTAATTTCATTGTTGCATCATAATTTCCTTTATTTGGTAGTAATGCTTGGAATTTTTCACGTTCCAAGTCTTTTACGTGTGCCCATCCATATTTCGTGGCGAAACAACAGGCTTCCAGTTCCCCTATCAGTTCAGCTAACTTCCTTATGCGGCAACATTTTTTCTGGCGGAATTTTCGAATGTTTTTTAGGGTAGTAATCGATTTTTCTTTAGGAAAACGAATAGTCATATTTCCGGAATTGTAAATAAATCCTAGAAATTTACATTCTTTAGTTGGAATGAATACACTCTTTTTTGAGTTAATTATGAAACCTAACGTCTCTAGAAGTGAGCATGTCTCTTTAATATTATTTATGCAGTTTTCGTATGAGTTTCCGAGGAGTAGGATGTCATCCAAGTATATGACCGAACAGAAATTTCTTTCTCGTAAATTTGTGACAACTGGTTTCATAAGTTTTGGAAAAATCCAAGGAGCGATGTTCAGTCCAAATGGAAGACAGTTAAATTCATAAGTTTGTCGGTTAAAGGTGAATCGTAGAAATTGTTTATATGAATTCGCCATGGGAACGAGATAATAAGCGTCCTTTAGATCTAGCGAGGCCATAAACCACTTTTGAGTGATTAATTTTTTAACAATTTTGCGATCTTCCAATTTGAAGTGATTTGTTTTTATGAATTCATTGAGTTTTTTAAAATTTAGAATTAATCGAAAAGATCCATCTGGTTTTTGGGCTAGGAAAATTTTTGAAATAAATTCATCTTTTACTGATTTGCATTTTTGAATGGCCCCTTTTTCAAATAATAAGTTTATTTGAGTGTCAATTAATCCTTTTTCTGTATTTGACCATTTAGATCCAATGGGAGGCTTTTCTTGATTTGGTTTTGATATAAATGGAATCTTCAGACCTTGAGTCCATTTAAGGATGAGGGAATTAGAGGTTATTTTTTCCCAATTCAGTTTGAAGTATTTCAATCTCCCTGCGATGGTACTCACAGATTCTACTAGTGACGTTTTTCTTGTGATGTTGGCTCGCGGGGAAGTTCGATTGGCGTGTAGCTTGTTTTTGTTGATATGGAATTGATCGTGGGTTCCGGAATTGCTATCGACGTTGCGGGCCTTTGAAGTTTTTTAAATCCTTAGAATTTTGTATTCTTAATGTTAGTTTTAGATCTCTACTGGATCGTTCGAGGGATGTAACCAATTTTAATTGTTCCTGTAGTTTTTGGCCGAATAGCATCTCGTTGGGTAGCATTTAGCATTTAGTGTCTCTCTCATAGATTCGTTGAGGGTTGATTGTAGAAGAGTTTGTCGAACTACGGTTTCGCCGTGTTGTAGATCAGCCAGGAGTTTCCCCAAATTTGCCGGATTTTCAAATAAATCGATTTTTCCGTCGAAATTGGATCTTGCAATGATGAAAAGGGATTTTGCCAAGATACTAAGGCTGGCGGCTATTTTCTGTTGTTTCCCTTTTATATGTTCGTCCCTTTTTGCTATGGGTTCTGTTATTGAAGCTTTAACTGCTGGATTCAGTTTTGGTGGAGCGATTTGTTGACAGTTTTCTGGTGGTGTGTTTTGTTTAATTCATTCCTCTGTCATTTCTTTGGGTAATCTTTTTTGAACTATTTCAGTCCAACGGATGGCAATTTCCTTATATATGGGGGGACCTGGACTGGTTTCTTCGTTTAATCTTTTTCTGAGGGCTTCAACGAGCTCATTTTGGAGACATTCTTCCTCTTTTGAATCTGAATTGTCAATGGTCGCAAGATTGTTTTCTGAATTGGGTTGGTCGGTACACATCACTGGAAGCGTTGCTGTCGTAGAGTTATCGGCTCCATTCTGTGTCGAAATGTCGTCGATCATCTCGTTCAATAGTGTATTTAGATCATCGTTAGAATCAGAATGGTCATCAGAGAATTGAACTTTTTTATTCTTTTTTCTTGTTGAAAGGTCCTCAAATTCATCAGCACTGAATTCGGTGTTGTCGGCCTTACCTGTGATAATAATTGTTCTTAACAATATCGACGCGGTTATCAAACACAATAATGTTTGGTAGTATTCCAGACTCCATGCAGTTGTTTAAATGGAGACATAGCTCACATGTACAAATTGGAGACATAGCTCATAGTGTATACAATATTTATGTGTGGTCGGTGTGGGCGGATGGGTATGAGAAATATCTCCTCGAACGAGTGTTACTCGTTCGAGTTCCCAGATTTTTAGCACTCGGTAAGACATAGCTCCCGGTAAGAAAAATTTTCTTACGGGTTGTAGTGCGTGTCAACTTTTCAACTTACAGCGTCCTTTCCTCCGGGATTTTTGACGTTTTTTAATTTTCTTCTTTATTCGCTTAAGAGTCTTTGATAGTTCTTCATCTTCATCATCACTTTCTGATGAATGTTTTCGTTTTCTTTCACTATATTTTCCCATGTCCTGTTCTGAGATGTGCGTTTAATCGGCACACAAGAGAAGAATGACATGCACGTAATCAAATAACAAATTGCAAAGCAACCAGAAAAAATTGACGGTAAAACTTTAAATTATGTGAGAAAACTGGCATGAAGTAGGAGGACTACGATCTGATCTCGAGAGAGAGGTGCGTTATACAATTTATTTACAATTTATACCTATTTACAATTTATAATAAGTTATTTTTGGAGTCGATGCCAAAGCAAAACAACCTCAATAGATACTTACTGGATTAATCCCTCGATCAATATATGAATGCAGAATCTAATGAAGGCTGATAATTACAAAGAAATGCATCAACATTTTTTTATGCATTTAGGCACAACTATCAACTGCCCTCACGCGTCTGCCAGCGTTCTACCCGGGTACTTCACTCAGGCACGTTACCGCTATCGCCCCACGCCGGCCCCGACCGCTGCGCGTGGCGTTGCACCGCTCTGTACCGTTCGAAAGTTTGTTGCAAAGGCAGTATTAAACTGTCCTTCTTGGCTGGCACCGACTCCAAAAATAACGGGTTGTAAATTGTTAATAGGTATATAAGTATCAATAATTTCGTTCATTGTCCTCTAATGTTCTTGGTTTGAAGTATTTAAAATATTATTGTTTATGTTTCAGTTTAAGTTGGTACATGAAGGTAGAGTTCTTGTTTTTTTTAATAACTTTATTTTTCTATTGTTTGTAGTAAGTAATTTCGCGATTAATTTTTTCTGGCCGGTAATTTACCTATCACAAAATATTTACATCTTCCTCTCATTTTGATATACGAAAAAATTTTGCTCGCCAAAACATCCAAAGAGCTAAATCAAAGAGCTTCGATAAAATTTATATGAGACCTTTGAAGTATGATCTACCAAGTAAAAAAGAATCATCAAAATCGATTTATAATTTGCGAAATGATCGCGTAACATATATACAAAAAAACATACAGCCGAATTGAGAACCTCCTCCTTTTTTTAAGACGGTTAAAAAAAGACGCTACAATGGATAGAAAATATTACGGCCACGAACAAAAGTTTGGCCGGGTGTAAATTAACAATAAAGTTAATTTTAAAGAATTTTAATAAATATACCATCTTAAAATGCAAACAATGTTCGAATGATTTTACTGATGTTTCAAACCAAATTATTTGCGCGCCAATTGCTACTGACGCAGCGTTGCCACATCAATTCATTCGCCAGCAAAGATTCGTAATCTTTCATCAAACCTTGACCATTCAGAAATAAATATATATAGATTTCGAGGGGCAAGATGAGATTTTATTTTTCCAAAATTCTCGCAAAAGTATAGCTTACCTTAAGATAAATTCAGAAAAATTGTTAAGGCTCAGAATAGTCTACAAAATAATACATTCTCCAACCTTCTTAAGCAACGTCGGAAAGGGCTGATACTTGGATCGGTGACTGCTTACCCGTGCTCAAGCTGACGCACAGACCAGTAAACGGGATGACGACTTTTTTGAGACCTTGGTGTACATACTTTAGCATTAGGTCCGTACACCAAAGAATCCAAGAATACATGGCCGTCTATACCGGTATGGGTTTTTTAGTCTTCCCGTATCCTTGGAAAATGCAGAATACTGCAGCGTAAGTCGGCTGTGGCCGCAATGGCAGCTAGGTTTTCGTGGGATATTGAACAGGGATAAAGATATGGTTGAACTGCGAAGAAAGATGGCGAAACAGGGAAAAAATGTAGGGGAATCTTAAATAGGAAGAGACGGAAGAGGACAGGAAAAAGCGCTAATGGTGGGTACCAGAAGGAAAGCAATCAATAAGATGAAGACAGAAGTATTTGAATATATAAATAATCATATTAATAAAACATGATTATTATATGATATAAATTAAATAATATTAAGCAATTGTATTATAGTATAATGGTAATTCTCCTACCACTTATTGGTATCTTGTTTTTTTGTAATTATTGAATGAATATTAATTAATTTATACAATAACGATAATAATAATTAATTTCTAGAAGCTGCCGAGCGATACACATTTATGAGAGAAAAATGGGCCGAGGACAACCGTCGCGGTTCCCAAGAGGAAATCATTCCGGAAACGTTACGAGGAATCTCGATTACTCGAGAATAGAGAATCGAACAGTGGCTTTTTATCTTGTTCACATTTACAAGATCCGAATCGCCGAGAACTCGAGTCTTGTTGTTGATCATCTTGGATCGTGGAATCCTGGATCTGCTTCATTGAAGCTCCCTGTAAATATGATTGTCGACCAATCTTCGAGCTCCGTTAACTTTAATCAATTCGATAATTAAGGCAGGATTCTACTTTGGGTACTCGAAAAAAGGCTACTTGTATGAATTTTTTGTGAGATTGTGAATGAAAATATTGGTGTAGGGTTTGTTAGGTTTAATAAATACACTCTTGAAGTGCATCAATAAAAATGTATTACATATTTTATGCACTTTTAACATAAAAATATGTACATGCAAAGGTAACAAAATGGCGGCGAAAAAAGGAGGGTAGAAATTGCATGCTTTTTCACTGCTTTTTGCCAAATAAAAAGGAAAAATAAAAATATTTTTATAATTCTAGTTAAGCCGGTTGCTATAGGTATACAGAATATTTGGTAAACATTTTATAACAATCGGTTCAGTAGTTTTGCAAAATTTATCACCAGGCTATGTGAAAAAGTGATTTAGATATAACCGCGTTCTCGAAACAGGAAAAAAATTCAATTTCCTTAATGTTTTGAAGTAGAATCCTGCCTTAATATTTGATGGATGAAACAAAATTTTTTGTTACTTGAATATAACAGGTAAGCACAGAGCTCAGAAACAATTTCGACAGACGTTCAATCGTGGTTGGAATTCTGAATGGCACCACTGATGGACAAATTAGCGAAGAAATGGATAGCGAAGAGGAGACAACTGAGATACAGCCTTTGCACGATTTTGTCGACTTCCTAGCTAGCAGTCTCAATGCCAGGTGAATGCGTTCAATTAATGCATTATTTGTTGCAATTATTGGAATATTAGATTAAAATATAAATATTAAAAGCTTAGTATTTGTTTTATTAGACATACTTTTCTGACGAATTATATTCATAATTAACTCAATATCAATTATGCTCACTGAATTTAATTTAAAAAAAAATATTGCACATTAAAAACTAAAGCTTAAAGAAAAAGGATTACAAGACATTTTTAAATTACAATTTGAAAAGTTGTTGAATTACTAATCTTAGTAATTAGGCTATCTACTAAATTGTTCTTATATTACTTCTTATATTTATTCTTTGAATAACTCATTTTATAATGAATTGACACTTAGAAACGTTAACTTTCCAATTTTAATAATAATATTAATTTGACGATATTGGCATGTGTTAAGCTGAGAGTTCATCAGTGACTGTACAAGTGACCAAAAAATATCATTATCAATAACTACCCAAACACTATTAATGAAAAAAATGTATTATAATGAATAAATTGATAAATATTTATCCATTTATTGAATTCTAAATAATTTATCGATGCCATGTAATATTACTTGTTATTGTTATTCATTTGTTATATCTTATTATTAAGTATTCATCGAATTGTTGCCTTAATTTTTGATTAATTCATTACTAATCAAGGCGGCATATAAATATAAAAGGTAATAATAAATAAATAAATACTTATTTATTTATAAAAGTGATCCGTTGTCCGAGTGGGCGAAGGCGCGGCTAGCGGATCGGGAGGTCCCGGGTTCATACGCCAATAGCGGCCGAGATTTCTCTTCGAAATTTTTCGACAAAACTCGGTCCGCTGCCAGGAGGTAAAGTTAGGACCAGCTGTACTGGCATAGGTTTTCCGCAGTTTCCCAATGCCCGTGTCATAAATGACACGGTAAATACGGTACAGAGGGGGAAGGTTGGATGCGGTCGTAAAGGAGGGGGGGGGGTGGAGTAAAGAGTCAGGAGTAAATAGAAAACACGTGGTAGAAACGAAGAGATACAAGGAAAAACGAAAGGGAAAAGTCGGGAAACACTTAAACATCCGCAAGGGTGTACGTTGGAAAAATGGCGAAAATATACTCTTTTATTTATGAATTTATTCATTTATTTATGTATTCATATCACTACTTAATAAGGATACAAAAATCTGTGAAAAATTCGAAAATAATTAATGTATTATTATTCTGTCAAAAACTATAATTCCTCAAATTACAAAGAATTTTGGCAATTGTTTATTTTACCATACAGCTATGATGTAATTGCCAGTTAAATTATTTCGTTTTTATGATGCATTTCTGAGAGGAAAAATAAATCTTGGATTGGGAGAAAACAACTTTGATGAGAACATGCAATCACCCGGGCATATCCGCAGCTCTTAAGGTTTTGAACTTTCCATTTCATTCCTCATCCTTCGCAAATTGCCAATACATAATCACGATCAAGAAAAAAACCAGAATTCAGAATTTTTTATTTTGTATTTCTAGTTTTTTTTGCGATTCGGAGATACGTTAAAAGACACGAAATGATTGAGAACTTTGATAGATTAAATACCAGCCAATAACTCAATCGTAAAATATAGAAAAACATGTTAAATGTTAAAGAATTAAATGTCACTAGAAATCGAAAATTCTCTTCTGAACAAAATAAATCTTGAATATGCATACGTAGCTGAGACAATTTTGCGTATAAATTAACTCGAGTCTCCATGGACTCGTGTTAATGAATAATTTTGAACAAAAGTACGTCTGATCACATTGACTGACGAGGATTATTATTCATCGTGTAATTTTGTAATTTAAACGAAGTTAAGAACAATAAAAACTCCATTTGATAATCAAGCCATTACTGACTTAACGGGAGGGTAGGTGTTTCAATGTGAAAAAAGACACTTTCTTGCGAATGTTTTTCATTTATATGATAGAGTAAATTTATTGTACATTGTTAAGTATCATTTCAAGAATATTCCGCGAAATTTTTACGCCAAAATATCCGGAAACAAGCCTGTAAGAAAGCTTTAACAAGAACACCTTTGGAAAAACACGATTTGCGGCGTTCTCAGTATCTCAGCTAGAAATTTTCTGAAATCAAGTACCATTGAAATGTAGTCAAAGTATTATCAAATACCCCTCACAACGGTATTTGATAACTTTTTTTATTTTTCAATTTTGTATGGTCGTGTAAAGTGAAAAGTTTGTCACGAAAAATTCTGCAATTTTGGAAGTGGAAAACCCCCTCGATGTAAAAAAACAATCCCAAATTAATCGTTGCTGGGCGGTATGTTATATGCAGAAAGTGTGTTCCAAGTTTGCAATAAATCGGTCATGTAGCTTTCAAATGGCAGTAAACACAGACATCGAAAAAGCGGTTTCGAGGAAAACGCGTTTGAAGTTTGAGCTGTCGGAGCTGCAGTGTTAGAGGAACGGGGCTAAGTAGTCAATAACTTCGAGGGTTTTACTCTGATTGACTTGATATTTTGGGATTGTATTCTTGAAATGTTTAACTATAAGAAAAAGCAAGAAACAAAAAATGGGTTTTCGCAACTGTTAACTCATTTGCATACATGCGCGGAATAATCCACGGTCGGCAACTACATAATTCGCGCTTGGATGCAAATGGGTTAAGATATTGAAAATTAGGATATGAAAAAATTTATCAGTTATAAACATATATTGATTGTTATACAATATATACATTTATTATATTGTAATGATTATCATAATTAGCTATATTAATTATCATAAATTATCTTCTTATTATTAGTAATAATAATAAGATAATGAAACCATATCAATTGAATTAAAAAATGTAGAGTTTTTTTTCGTTGGACAGCTAGGACAGATAGACAGTGATTAACAAAACTTGAGTCAAGCACACGCCAATATTGAAACTTTGATTATTATTGAAAATGGAAAATGGACATTTCTAACTATTAATTTTGTACTAAAAGAGCTATTTGTAAGGATAAATATGTACTACACGATCTAGATATGGAAATCCACTATTCCGCCATTTTGGGCTAATTTTTGGCCGGATGGTCCAACCAGTAATAGCTCATAACGATCATGAAACTTGATGACGAAATAAAAATATTTTCTTAGGTTATTTCGTTCTTTTTGTCGAGATTAATCAGCGCCAATGTTGAGAGCACGAAAATTTATTCTTCCTCGTTGATTGGCAATTTGCATGACTGTATAACTTAGTCACCTGGAAGTTGACCCATTTGAAGGCAAAAAATCATCGAATGTACCAACACTTATTAATCGATCAATCCAACAGTCAATCATTGATCGATTGATAAATCAGGAGCTACGATATAATATCGATAATTAATCGAAAAAATGAAATTATGCCCAAGTATGAAACTGGTCCCGTACGAGAAATTGGGCACAATGACGAACAAAGTATGGAACAATCTTCTGGGTGACGTTTACAATGGCAACGTCGACATAGGTTTGGGTTACATCACTATCAACGACGAACGTCAGCGAGACATGAGCTTCACCCACCCCCTGATCCGCTACACGTTCGTATCTCCTTCGTACTATTTTTTCAGCCTCGAATAATAATAAAATCAACGACAAAACGACAATAATTTATTATTTAAGTATGCCTGGAAAAGTGTATAAACGAACATCAAAGCTGAACTGTTTTTTTTCTATACATTTACTTGCCACATTTATTTCTATCACGTAGTACGTGTCCATTTTTTACACGCTTTTATTTAACTCACACTGTTTGTTGTTGTATGCGTCAAAATTTGTAATCGATTTTTCGACGACTTCTGATCATCGGATCCAGCGGAAATTTCTTATACAGTCTTGTTGTCGGTGACAATGCATGATTATGATAAGCATAACGTGATGTTGCTGCCAGAATTGGCTCCAGACGAGGGAACTCCTCAACGGTCCTATCTTTTTACAACTTGAACGATGGTCGAAAAATCGATAGGTACAAATATTTGAGAAGACTAAAAAGGAGACAATAAAAATATTTTTTTTAAAGTTTTTTATA
This sequence comes from Ophioninae sp. A BG-2022a, assembly GCA_030523105.1. Classification (NCBI taxonomy): domain Eukaryota; kingdom Metazoa; phylum Arthropoda; class Insecta; order Hymenoptera; family Ichneumonidae; species Ophioninae sp. A BG-2022a. The sequence goes on along the minus strand of JAPYZI010000371.1, from coordinate 30,386 downwards.
AAGCACGCTTTTATTTATGCGAAGAAAGTGCATCAAAAAGTAGAAAATAATTTTTTTCTTTACACCAAAATGTGATCCAAAATTTTTATGACGAAAAATAAAAGCGTGACGCCCTCACTATAATTCATTTATCTATCTCATATACAAGGCCCCATGCTTTTATTTTTAGTTATAAAAATTTAGGATCACATTTTGGTGTAAAGAAAAAAGTTATTTTATACTTCTTGGTGCACTTTCTACGCACAAATAAAAGCGTGCTTTTTAAAAAAAAGCTTTTTTAAAAATATTTTTTTAATTGTTTCATCAGTCTAATTTTTCAAAGTGGAAACTCCGCTCTTTTTTCGCAACATGCCTTCTTCCTTCAAAGTGCGACCTTTCGACACTTCGACAGCTGTACATTTTCAGCATCGTTGCGAACATTATTATGATTTTTCGTGTGAGATGACCACATATTGACTCTAGTTCAACCGTCGTTGCGCAATTTGCAGAAGGAATATTTACATTCGACCTCCAGAATCCGGTACGATGAGGGACATATTTCTTCAGCCGTTCAACAGTCGAATGCTTTTGTGCGTTGCACTCATGCATTTCCTTATTATCGTAGCCATTGGTACGATTAATTATGCAGCCCGAAATGTTCTTCAGGGCGATGATAAAACGAAGCGTTCCGGCCTTGGTGAGGCAACACTTTGGTGCATAAGTATTTTATGCATGCAAGGTACGTCGCGTATTTTATTGTATACAAATACCCGTAATATCGCTACCGTTAATTATATTCCATCGTATAATATAATCTGACAAGACGATTTTGTAATTTCACGTACGGAAGTCGTTAATAAAATAACTGATAAATCGGGTAAGCCAGCAATGTTTCGAATGTAAATATGGAGCTCATCAAAAGGAGAATTGATGTATAATAATAAAGGAATCAAATATATTACTTTACAAATAATAAAGATAATCACTTAAGAGATCATATTAATTAAAAAAAAGAAACAAATACATACAATTACAGTAATCATATTGCATCTTAAATATTAGACGTCTGAAGTCCATAAAATCCTGCTACCTGAAGTTTTTGCCTTAACCTCAAATAACCCCACAGCTCGGCCTGAAGAAATATAAATATCTGACTGAGACGTCATACCGTGTATACATGTTTCTGAGGTCGCTAAAACTAAATTCAGAATTGATTTGAGCGGGCTCACAAGCATATAAACATCCCCTGACCCCCGGGACAAAATATATTTTTGAGTGGCTGTGTTATGTCGACTAGAAACGGATTTGAAATGTTTCAGGATCTCCCTGGAGCCCGACGAGTATATCCGGCAAAACCGCGCTGCTCGTGAGCCTAATATTCGCTCTTGTCACCTACAATGCGTACGCCGGATTCATCACGTCGATACTTTCCGTTCAAGCAACCGGAATAAGAACCCTCGAGGATGTGTTACGCAACAATTTCAAGCTGGGTTACAGTGACGTCGATGACGAATACATGCGTGTAAAATGTTTTTTTTTTTCGTTCTATCCGTCCCGCATTTATTTCGATAATATATTCGAAATTCATAAATTTAGTTTTATTTCGTATTACTATCCCCTTAACTCTTTAACCGTCATGCTAAATTTCTGTAACGTACTTCATATGCATGCGCCGGTCACTGGCGACTCCCATGGCAGTCAAAGTGTTGATATAAAAGTAAAAAATAAATATTACACACTTAATCATCGTTTTATTAGTATCAGGGTTATATCGATATGAAGATAAATTATATTCGTAATTAACTTAACATCAATTATTGTTCAATTGAATTTCATTCAAAGAAGAGTATAAAAATAATTATTATTAAAAGGATATAAATATTAATACTCAGTATTTAATATCAAATAATAAAAATATGATACTTTAACAACTCAACATTATAGAAAAAGGATAAAAAGCTTTTATAAATTGGTAATAAAAAATGTTTAGTTACTAAACTTAACGAGCTTCAAACATCGGCCAACTTGCCCACCCATTCATATTCAATTTTCTGTCATTATTAAAAAGTCATAACAAATTATTCAAAAAGTCATTTGAACTATTGTCAGTTACGGTGCATCTATTCAAACTGCGTAACAAAAAAGCTTCTCAATTTTTTACTATAATTGATACGTTCACATGTTATTACTAGTAATTACGAAAAAAAATCTTAAATTGACGAAATAAATTCATAAAAAATATATAAAAATTTCTTTATTGTGATACATAAATACATGAATATTTATTCATTTCTTTATTTATGATTAATTTTTTCTTTTAAGTTGATATTAAAATTTTTTATTTATTTATTTTTTACATTTATTTCTTTAATTCACTACTACTTCATATTATTAGTTATACTATCGTCTTTGAAATTTATTTTTTCAATCATTACTTAAAAGCTCAATATATATTGCGTTTTTCAATAATCGCTGACTAATTCATCGTTAAAATAAATCTTTCAGTATTTATTTGAGACTCAGAACAATTAATCGGTCGTTTCTGAATGTTGATAATATAATATTTTCAGAATTAACGTCCATTTAGTCTCATTCGTTGCGCAGCCATTAATTTATACGGCAGCTATTTTCCCATAAACGACCGTTTTACGTATATAACTACTAAATTATTTCGAGTCAAATTTGACAATAATTTACGTATCGTTGAGTAGACCGAAAAAAATGTTGACAATTTTTTTTTGAATCTATACTCCAAAAAGTCGATTAACAATTCCACTTTCTTCATTTCCGTAATCTTCGCCATTCTATCCTCATCGTTAAGTCATTATCATTTATCGCATTAATACTGCACTCCTTTGTCGTATTATTTAATATTCTTACTCGTCCTCGTTTCACTGAATTCGTTAAAACTTTCCTCGGCAATTTGTATTTCGCTGTTTGGGGGCGTAACAGAAAAAAAGGTGGTCAAGGACGCACAGATGTGCAATTTCCCAGCTTCATCCACGTCGTACGTAATTGTAACGATGTCGAGTTACGATTTTTAATAAATCGTCCATTGGAATAATGTGATTAGGTTACCTCATCTTCGAAAGATCAAGAACTCAAATTTTACGCATTTTTCGATACACGTGCTCAGCCTGATCACCTTCGATTCATTTTTCGTAATATTTTTTTACGTTTTTTTTAATCAAAACGAATATTAACATTTCGACATTTATTCGCGAAGACACGCAAAAAAAGAAGGTATCATTGTAAAACGTGAAAAGATTTCTCGAAAATGAATGTTTTAAAGTTGTCACGACCAACAACGAAGTCCTCGAAATCGTGGAACGTATTGGAAACCCAATGATGGAGAAGTGTTAGATGTTTAGCGAAAAAAGTATATGTACGATACACGTAGAAACCTTGTGCATATTCACCGATACCTTTGGAGGGTACTCGATGGTTTTAATGTCCTCTTTGACAATTAACACTTCGTGAAAATGTATTTAAGGTTTTCGCACCCACGGTGCCTTTATCAAGTCGTGCGCACTTTGTGATTCATTTTACAAATGTTTCGTAATATTGAAGAAACGAGAAAAAAAATGAATTGACAGGAATACGAAGAAGCATATAAATTGCCGGTTGCTCTGATGGGATGTGAGCCGTTGCATCGATTAATGCAAAAAACTGACAATTTTTTAGACATTGTGCATCCGGAAAAACATTGCAAATCGTTTTTTCATCTAGTTGTGGAAGTTCCACGATATAAGGTTCACGTAGGTAAACTACTGGTGTAAGAAGCGCGTAAAAATTGGTAAAAGCGTGACAGAGAAGAACCGGCGCGATCGGTGTAGTGAAAATGGAACTGGTTGCCCCCAAATCGTAATTGAGGGGACTCGTTTAGTTCTTCTTTTTATTTTTTAATGATGTACCCGCGAATAAACCTCGAGGTCTCACGTTCCTCTTGATGAATAAGTCGCGCATCATAATCCACTTGGATAAACGGAACATGGCGATACAGTTGATTGATAAATTGACTATGATGAACCTTTTTTTTGAAATGAGGACTATTTTCCACTTGATTAATATAAGTGGACCATAATGATCCACTTCCATAAGTAGACCATGATTATCCACTTAGATTAGTGGACCATTAATGGTGGTCCAGTTGTTTGAACAATGGATCACGATCCATTTTATGGACAAGGCGACATGATCCACTTGTGTAAATGGACTATGATGTCCCAATTCTGTAACAGGACCACGATGCTCGAATTGTATAAGTGAACCACGATGATCTATTATTATAAGTGAACCATGATGATCCACGTGGATAAGTCTACTTCGCTGATCCACTTGATAGCTAACTAGCCCACAATGATCGACTTAAGTTCCGTTAAAGCTTGAAGGCTATAAAAGTGTGTTCATATTTCCTCAAATGGCAAGTAATCCAATTCCTTCATAACCAAACGTCACCACACTTGATGTACCTTCTTGAAACCACCATGAATTTTACGGGATATTTTGAAGACTAATCGATACTCACAACTTTCTCAAAATTTTTTTAAATCGACGACTTCCACCACTGTAATCTCCATCTTTTGTTTTCTATCTTTTCCACATTTGCATCTCGTTCAACGACATCTCGTTGGTCCTCGTACCGTTTCATCGCGCGAACTGTGGCCGGTCAGTCTTCATGCTGATTTATTCAATGGCGTCTTTATTTTGTACCTCGATAATCGGCTTTCCTTTGTCAAGGGGAAGTAAATTTGCATATGCGTCACTGCGACAAAGATTTCCCCGATTTTTCGCTTGCGTGATTCTCATTGATGCCAGATTCGAGTGCCGTAATTCGTTCCCATTTGCATACATACAATATGCATGTATTGGTTGCTGTCGCTCGCTCGTTCCCTTATCTTTCTGCTTAACGAAATGAGCCTCCAATGACGTACGATGTTTTTGAGTAATTTAAAAACGTTCGAAATTTTTGACTGTCTAAAGTTGGCGGTTGGGGCGATATGTGCGTGTGTGTTTGACCACGTCATTGATATCTATCATTGCTGTTCACAATTTTTTCTCTCCGCCATTGTATATGATGAAACATTCGAATAGAAAAATAAAATTCTTTCCGTCGTGCATTCCGAAGAGTGTGAAAGAAATTAACATGGAATAGATTTACTTAACGTATTACTGGGTTAACCAGTAGTTCAGAAAAATATTAGTCCAAAATTGGGGAATTATGGATTTACAAGTGTTGGTTGTGTCGTACAGATAGCGACGTTGGTAACAAATTAACACTTGAAAATTATTGACTACTATTATATCCTGCAACACAATTTCCATGCAAATCTTTCGCGTGTATGAAAACCTCCGGAAATGCATCATGAACGTTGTACGAGTGCTGAGAAGCCCATTTAATATATTTAATAAAGAATTTAGGAATACACTGTCAGAATGTTGGAACATTTGATTGTCAGCCTTCGAGATGACGGTGCTAATTGCGAGTTGTGGAAATCCGATGGAATTATGGTCGCAGACGTTAGGTGTCCTTGGGCGTCGGTTCCAATGCCCCCATGCTTACGACAAGGATCGAAACTCGTTTTTCTCCCGTGCTTTCGCACATATCGACATTTCACATAAATTTGAAGAGAAATTTCTAAACCAGCTAACATTCCAACGGGTTTCACGTTTTTCGTGGTATCAGACATCAGATTGGAAGATCGATAATTCTCGACGAAATCTTACGGTTTAATTATCAAATCAAAAATTCCGGAAAAGGAAATCAGAAACATGCATTATTTAACGTATTACTAAATGGATCATCGGGTAAAAATTCAGTTGAAAATGCGGGAATTATTATCAATATTTACCCAAATACTTAATATACATTGGGTTTTCTAATAATTGCTGATTTTTTTATGTTTAAAATTAATGTTTTACTATTTTATTTCTCATTAATCTATGAATATTTCATTTTGAATGTTGAACTATTTTATAGACTTCACTCCATTCGTTTTGATACCATTAAGTAAATGGAGTTGTACCGCATGACATGTGAGTGTGAGAGGGATAATCGAAATTGTTTAAATATTTTAGTCGTAAAATGCAAGCATCAGCCTCTGCGTCTATGAATTTTTAAGAGAACGATGCTCGATTTTACAATGAAACCTTAACTACCGATAAGAAAGTTGATCTCGAAAATATTGTGAGATTATGTCGATTTTCTATATGTGCCTAGGGTCCGCAGAAGCTGTTAAACGTTCATATTAATAATACGAAATTCCTTAAACGTTCATATTAATAATACTTATTTTCGAAATTCAATTTCGAAAATAAGAATTTCTAATTTTTCGTTTTTAATTTTTTTACGTTTTTGATTAATTAAGTTCGTCTTTAATTTTCATAAACATATGAATTGTTTGATTCACATATATCGTAATTGTCTATATCAAAACTAACGTACGAAAATCAGTATTGATTAAAATATGCATAATGGAAACACTTTTTATTAATTTTTATCAAGGCTAAAGGAAGCCCAAGATTTTAAGTCCCTTAAATTAGATAGACAAACTGAAAAGTCCACAAATTATTGTGTCACTTCATCATTGAAACGCATCTATACATATCTCTGCATATTTCTTCGTTCGAACGTACATTTATCTAGTCGCAAATCTGTCATTTCAGAACGCAAACGACAGTGATCTTCGTCAGTTGTACATAAAAGCATTCAATGGCCGGGAATCACGACTAGACACAACTCTCGGTCTCCAAAAAGCGGTGAGAGGCGGTTACGGATTTTTCGTTAGTGCCACACTAGCAAGGCGTGCCCTGGGGACATCATTGATTCAGGAGAGATGTTCGATCAAAGAAATCGAAGTTCGCCAAACATTCACGATTGTCGCTCTGCCCATGGAGAAAATGAGTCCTTACGCAAAGATCATCAATCTCAGGTGAATATGTCGTTTCATCGATCATTCGATTTCTTTTTCTTGCAAGAGAAAGAAATTTACCGTCAAAATAAAAAAAGCAAGCCAACGTTTTGACGAGAGCGAATTTAACAAAATTATTTTAATGAAAAATAATTATACCTATGATTTATCAATTTTATAGCAAAATCTTATAATCGGCAAAATTGCTGAAAATATCAATGTAAATCATATAATTTTCATAAAAAATAATTTATGTAAAATTATTTTCATAAATTTTATATGGGGGTTTCCTTCTTCATTCCATGTACACCCTTGTGGGTCTTTACATATCTCCAATCTTTTCTCTTCGAGTTCGAAATTCTCCTCGCTAAATGGCAAGGCGTGCCTTGTGTACATAATTGATTCAGCATTAATTTCCGTTGTTCCATCTTTTTTTCTGTCACTCCTTACGCACACTTTGCTAAACTAACCTACCTACGGTGCGTCCACACCGACTTAGCTACACTATACCGAATTTGCCAAAGAAATGGGGAAACTGTGGAAAACCCGTGCCGGTATAGGCGGCCCTGCATTTTCCCGATTCTTTGGTGTACACACTTCGTATTGAAGTATTTACATCAACGTCTCAGAAAAAACGGCCTCCCTGCTCACTGATCGATGCGTCAACCAGAGCACTAAGTGGTCACTAAGCGGTCACTAAACCAAGTATCAGTCTCTCTTAATGCTGCTTAACTTCAGTGATTGCGCAAGCCGCACTCCGATCGCCTAACCACCAGCGTCGGTTTCATAAATTTTATAATTTGTAGTAGTAGTAATTCTTTAATTCCATGTATACCCTCACAGGTTGCTTAGATTTCCTCCTTTCTTTTCTTTCGATAGTTTTTTTTCTCACTCCTATGCTTTAACGCTATATCTCTTCTTGCCACTTGTCCATCCTTACTTAATTACTGAGTATTCCTTTCGCTTACATGTCTATTTGTATATTTACATGCTTATAAAAAACTTACATGTTTATATCCTTATATCCTAAACCTCGGTTCGTTTATTTTCCTTCCACTTTCGCGCATATCCTACACTTTGTTTCCCTGAACTCTTTGTCCACACCTAATCCTGGTCCACATTTCTCTGTATTCTCTCTTTGTCGTTCTGTTTCCCCAGTATTCTTCCATTTCGACATTTCTCTTCGCTTCCTTGTATTTCTTGCAGAATTTGAACCGGTAAATGTTTCCCCACATCTTCTGTATTTCTTGTTGTGCCATCTTTTGTGCTGCTCCGCCGGCCTCCACCTTCCAACCTTTCTTGTTTCCTTTTTGTATTGCTTTCCCCTATCTGTCCACCGCTTGCCTGCTTCATTGCTACCTTCACTTCGTTGTCCCATTTATTTTATAATATTATAATTTGTAATTAATGTTATAATTGTATGATTTTTAATAAAATGTTATACATTTATTAAATTATTTTTATACATTGTTTGTAACTGATCGAGTGGGCCAAGGAGCGAACAGCGGATCTTCAGGAGGCGATTACCAGGTGGTCCCGGGTCGAAAACCTGGTAGCGGCCGAGATTTTTCTTCGAAATTTTTCGATGACACTCGGCCTGCGGCCGGGGGGTAAACTTGAGACCGGCTGTACCGGCATAGGTTTTCCACTTTCCTTTTCCAAAATCGTGATAGAAAGAAGGGCATACGGGAGAAAACGAAAGTGAAAAAGTCGGGAGACGCGTAAAAACCCTCAAAGATGTATGACGGATAAATGGAGAAGAATAAAAAAAGAAATACATTGTTTATAACTTTTTATTTTGTATAAAATTTTTATTTAATTTACATAGATAGAAAGAAATAGTTCTTTAAATTTACATAACATGATTTGAGTTAAAAAAAACATTTTTTGCAGTGTGTTGAGAATGAAGGAACGAGGCGTAATCGACAGAATTCGTGAAAGAATGTTGCCAGATATGCCCCAGTGTCAGGCACTTACAACTTTTCACAGTGCCCGAATCGCGGACGTTTACTCGGCTTTTATAATTCTTATAATTGGTATCGTAACCTCCTTCTGCCTTGGCCTCTTCGAAAGAATATGGGATCAACGTCTCCGGGTCCGAAACCGGCTGAGCCGTGGGTTTTTCGGACCCCGAAAAGTCGATGAAAATTTAGCAAGGTCGATGAAAATGAGCCTGGAAGATAATTCGAACAGGACTCTTCGTTGCCCCGATCGTATTGCGATCAATCGTGATAGACGATTTAATTCGTTGTTCAACATTGGTCATATCCAGAGACAAACCTGCCATGGACAGTCCTTGACCAGAAAAGACCTTGATGAAACGAATTTCAACAACTACAGACTTCGAAATTTCCCATTTCGAAATTAGCGGCTGAGAAAATGTGCCTTTTTTTGGACCGAATTATTTTTCCAATTTTCATTTTAAATATCCTACGAATGTTGTACCTACTATTTCGTGTACCCTTCAATGTGTATTGAAAATGTGTAAACGAACGTTGAAACGAAAAATCCCAACTTTTTTAATAGTCGATATTATACACTGTAAAAAAATATATGAAATTTACAATACATTTAAAATACAGAAGAATTGAATTTTACGAACTCAGTAAATGAAATAAAATTTCAAACATTTGTACCGTAAATTAAAAACAGGAACATAAAATTCTAACGTGGATATAGCATATAATTTTACGATACGTACAATGCATGATCACAAAAGATTTATTTGAAAGTGCAAAACTGGAATTGAAAAAAAAAATTCATAAGCGCTGATCAAAATCACATAAAACAATGCGAAAATTAGAATATATTTATACTACATTTAAGGCACAAAACAATTGCATTGTACGAACTCAGTAAATGAAATTAAATTTAAGACACTTGTGCCGTAAATTTAAAGCAGAAACATCAAATTCTAACAGACCGGAAAGTAATGTCGCTTTCTTATATTATATTGATATGTGCAGAAACGGCATTACATTCCGGTCTCCCTAATAGAATTTAATAGATGCAACATGAAATGAAACATTAAGAATAATATATTAAAATGAAAACTGATCCGTTGGCCGAGCGGGCTAAGGCGCGGCCGGCGGATCGGGAGGTCCTGGGTTCTCAAACCCGGCTAGCGGCCGAGATTTTCTCTTCGAAATTTTTCGATGAAACCCGTTCCGCAACTGGAAGGTGAACTAGGTACCGGCAATAGGTTTCCCTATGCTCGTGCCAGAAATGGCATGGTGAATACGGTACAGAAGGGGAAAGTGGGCTGCGCTCACAAGGTGGAGGATTCGGAGGAAAGACAGAAAGGAACAGAGGATCAAGGAAATATTAATAAAGTGAGAGGGATCGTAAAAACCCGAAAAGGGGGTGTACGGAGAGGAATAATAATAACACATTAAAATGAGAGTGGTCAATGAAATGCAAGATGAGAATTCACTTCTTACGTATGTGAAGTAGTTTTTTAAGACATGCAATATTTTTCATATGTATTATTTTTTAAACCCACAAGTGTACTAATATTACGGAGCTACACTTTAATTTTTAAAATAGCCTGGTTTCGATTTTAAAAACCGTGTCTGAAGTTACATAAGTGGTATCCGCGTACGAACTTCCTATACAAGAATATTAGTATTCATACATCTATTTTTTACAGTGTAATTATATCATTATTAAGAAAATACAACTGGTATAATCAATAAAATACTATATGTATGTATGTACGTATTTACATGTAGAACTGAACTAATCAATAAAAAGTTTGAAGCTGCAGAAACTATTATTTCTGTTACAAAAAGTTGCAACTTTTTCATAGTCAAACTTACGTCATATTTATTAAGGCGGGTGTCGCATCCCACGGCAAATCACGGAAAATTATACTGAAAAATTCTGCCTTCTATATTGAACGACTCGTGGGTCCTCGCATCAACAATCTTCGATTATTGATTATTTATACGTAAACTACACAGCATCCGTGAAATCATAAAGATATGGGGACTTTTTTGTCGTAACCCTATATATAACTATTTGAAATGAAATATCATCGTCGTATAAAATTACGAGCAAAAACTCTTCCGTGTTTAGATCTCGAGTATCGAACTCACGGCGACACGCGCCTGGGAATGAAAAGTCGTAAAAGTCGACATACACAGAAGAATAAACAAAGCTGATTCTTCGAATTAAGCTGTGTATGTAGAATCGTACCTCTTTGCGATCAATCATATTAATCAGTTCTTATCGACAAGCCCTATTGACCACTCCCTGAAGAATTGCATCACCAAAGTTCCATCTCTCTGTGGTTCCTTCTCTCACAACCAACCCCCTTATAATTTTCACATCGAGGAAGACTTGCTTCCGCAAATCAGTCTCCCGAAGAAATCCGTAGCAATCAGATGAGTCTCCCGATAGTTTCCAACGAGATCAAATCTAAGTCTCCCGATCGTTTCCAACGAGTTCAGATCTAAGTCTTTTGATAGAATCTGTAGCGTTCACATTATGGTCTCTTATTAAGCTTCAATCCTTTTATAGCTTCATAAACGTAAAGTCATAGCGCGATAACCATAAAAATGTCACATTGCAATTCTTTTAGAAATCCTTTTGACAGAATCCATCGTATACACGAAGTCTTAACGCAATTATTGTACGAACGTTACAAATATCAACGCTTATTTATAACTGTAAAGTTCTATTAAAATCTTGTGCGTATATATTCGACCAGCCACCAGCGAGCGCATCGGGGAACTAGCGAATACCCTGGTTTATACGAGCGACAAATGTTTATACGAAGGCAAATGTTAACAACGACGGAAGTGCATCGTTCGAAATGCTAACTGTCGAAATCTCAGTCCCAGGCTCTCGCTGTGGGAACGCGATCAGCATGACACCTAAACTTATCAGCTGCTGGAACCCTCAGTGCTGCCCTTTACGATGGCCCGATCTTTTCTATATTTTCTCTTCGATTTTATAGTTTTCGGCGCGCCTAGCTTTCGGCATTGCGACCGAAAGCGTCGAGGAATGCGTCTGGTCCGACTCGACGCTTTCCCATGCTAAACCTTCCAAATAAAAATACTAGATGAGGAAAAGGACGGTTCTGCAAAAAAACTCACGTTCTTGGAGGGAATAAAAAAGATGGTGAAGATTTGATCAGCCACGATGGAGCAGTCAATACTGATTAAGGACAAGAAAAATAAAAGGACGACTCCGTGCGACCCCTCTAAAATTCTCTAAGTAATAAAACTCGCGATTACTAGCGATACGCTGTAGACTGTAAAGTAGGACTGTATCCAACCTATCAATGTATTATAATACGGATTTTGTATTTCAATTATTGTGTCAAATAAATCATGCATTATAAATCACCTCCCATTAGTTATTCGACTAACTATTCTAGTTAGTCTGTCATTGTGCCAATTCCTTAAGGAGTGACTTGCTTTTTTTTAAACAAAAAAATATCGACTTTTCAGTGACCAATGTTTTTTATTCTTTAAGATGTTATGTGCCAAATTTTAAGTCGAAACTCATAAAACTGGCCAAGTTATAGGCGATTTTGTAAGTAATCGATATATCCCCGTAAACCGTACTCGTAACTTTTAACACGTTTTTCTCGAAACAGCTTTTTCACAACTGGTGTGCATGATATCTACAAAACTATTTAATCGACCACCTTCAAATTTGGACAGCATGTCAAATGAACATCCTTCTATCGTTTGATGAACCGAAAAAGCAATCTATTGGAAAGTTGTTTTGTAATAGCGAAAAATCGGTCTGTTTTTAGCAATGTCAATATTTTGAGTCCAAAACATCGCCGTTTCTCCAATTTTTTATTTTATTTCTTTCGATTCATCAAACGATAACTACATGTGTATGGCATAAAATGGTATTTGCTTTTTTTATCAGATCATTTGGAAGAGAGTAATCATGCACACCAGTGACTGCAGCGTCGTGAGGTTCGGGAGGGAAGGAGACACATTCTCGAGAGGATACAATTGAAAATTTTTTGTGCATTCATGAAATAACAATAAAATAACATGCCCAATTTTAAGCTGATTCATTGCATAGTCTCTTCACTAGAAAATTCGAAAAACGCGGTAATTTTTGCGAAAAGAAAGCAAAGCCCCGTTAATTCCATCCTTGCTACTGCCCTAGGCGTAGGCAAGAAAGAGAGAAATTCGAAACATATGTCCACATAAATTTTTTCAAACATCCCACACTACTTTTTGGAGGCTCGTCCGATTTACCGATTTACCGAAGACCGGAAGATACATGGTTGAAAATTATGGGTTACTTATCATTTGTTTTTCATAGACATAATAGACATAGACATTTGCATCTTCAGATGCGTTTTCTTTCATTTTTAATTGGTCGAAAAAAAAATATATACACTTTTTTTAAAGGCAAATTGCCGATCGTCTACATTAATTTTTAGAAGGAGACTTTAAAAAAAAGCAGTGCTGCTGGACTCCTCCCTCACGCTGTAATTATCTACAAAACAAAATCTAAATTATTCTAAACGGGGCCCTGCTTTAGAGGCTTCAAAACATCGATTTTTTCTGGGATTTTTTTGGGAAGGAAAGAAATATCCGATTGAAACGAAACTGTCAGGGTTTATTGTTATATATTTCATCAGTCTTTTCATATTTTTTCATTAAGATATATGTCATATTATGCTTGGTACAAGCATTTCGCCGAGGCGCCTCGAGTATGCATTTGTCATGTGGCAGAAAGATAGGGAAACAATTAAACGTCCTATCGGAACGAGATAAAATGGATTATATTCGGAATTAAATTCTCTTCTAGTTGAACCTAAAAAACCTTAAGAAACTTAAGGTTAACCAACTTTTTATACAATAAAGCGAATTATTTTTTCCAAATAAATGAATTTTTTTTTCAATTGACGAAAAATTGTTCAATTTTGCACTTTTTGTTGAATTGTCTTCGTTTGACTAAAAGCTATACTATTGAGAACTAACAATTTTTTGGGGTTCTTTGCTTCAGATAGAAATTACGACCTGCATCTTTCCCGCCGCACGACAAATGCATACTCGAGGCGCCTCGGTGAAATACTTGTACCAAGCATAATATGACATATATCTTAAAGAAAAAATTTGAGAAGACTGTTGAAATATACAACAATAATTCCTGAAAATTTCGTTTCAATCGGATATTTCTTTCCTTCCCAAAATATCCTCGAAAAAATCGATTTTTTTAAGCCTCTAAAGCAGGCTCCCCCCTTAAAGATAAGACCCATACGCTGTCGATGAATTGGGATTTATGAAATATGTACAAAATTGAGGACGCGACAGCTTAGTTTTGTAATTTTTCATGAAATTTTCGTTATATTTAAGGGCAAAAGTAAGTTTTATTTTCAGAATTTAAAATAATGTTTAGGTACACCGATAAACTGCTGATGCAACGACGATGCGTGACAAATTTCATCGAAATCGGTGGAATAGTTTTTTCGTAATCACGCCAGCAGTTGGGAAACCATAGTTTTGAGAAAATCGTGCCCAGAGTCGCACACCTGTTTACTCGGCAAGAACGCCTTCGACGTCTTTATGCGAAAACTTTAATAATTTTGGGAATTTTGCTGTATAAATTGTACTGTACACAATATTCTTAAGACATTTAATTATAAATTTATGGAAAAAAATTGATTTTTTCAAATTTGTAAATGATCATCCCCTCTCAAATAACAATGAAATATAGCATAATACCAATGGTGTAGGAATCGTCTACACTTTGTATCGTTTTATAAACGTTGTATACGTCATTTGTCAAGGGTATACGTTGAAACTGAAAAGATAAATATAAATTTTTTTTTTTTAATCATACAAGCATCTGTATGAATTTATTTATTTGATATGACGGCAAATATGTTAAACATTGCAGAACTCCATACATCGTAATTCACGGAAATTGATGTACGGTTGCATATGAAAAGTGTAAGAATCCAAAAAAAGAATTGTTGCAAAAAATAAATTCTCAGGTGATAAAATATTATCCAATTTTCGCCGAAAGCTTGATTCCAGCATGATAAACGTTCTGGCAAGTTTCGAGTCTTTTTCCGTCACCGCCAATGCTGCGACAGTCGCGAAGTCCACCGGATTCGCCACGGCAAAGAACGTCGGTTAGCACATCGGTCGATTTCTCATACCAGTCTCGCCATTGTTTGTACAATTCTCGAGGACCCACCTCGTTTAGTAAACCATCACATTTCTTTCTTAAGCTTGACATTAAAAAAAACGATCGTTTGAGGGAAAAGTATTTTATCGACAATGGCGATGCATTTAATCGGCCAATCGAAGATATCGAAAAGGAAAGAAGTGGGAATTGTGATTTTACTTCGTTTCCCAAAATCCGTCGGCTGTGGTAACGATGAGTACAGCTCCAGGTGTATTGTCACCTATGTATCGATCACCGTCGATTTCTCGTAGAGCGTAACTACAAAATATGATGACACATACATTTTTTTTCGACACTTTTTCTTTTTTACTAATGGACGACAATTATTCTTAAGGCACAGAAATCAGTCGGTATCGGTACGAAAATCAGTCCTCATGTATGGAAATCAGTATTAATTCACGAAAATATAGGGAAATCTGTCTTAATGTGCGAACATCATTCTGAATATACGAAAGTTAATGTTAATGTATGAAAATCAGTCTTCAAGTACGAAAATCGGGCTGAATGTGCAAAATCTGGTCTGTAGTATCTTCGTCAGAAATCTATCTATCCGGCCAACATCCTGCAAAATACAGCTCTCTTCCTGCAGAACGAATTCTGTTATTGAATACCAAAGAAAGTAACAAAAATTCGGAAATCCTAAATCGATCGATCGATCGATCGTCAACGCGATGATTCGAAAGACGATAATTTGTAAGTTCCAGTTTAGTAGTTTTCAATGTATAGATCGGTAATCAGTAAGTAACGATACTGATTGGAATAAAATTGATGTATCAAAAAAACATAATTATGATAAAAATAATAATTAGGATAGAACTTTGCCCTCATCTTTCCAACGCATCGCAGATCTTCTAACTCGTAAACAAATACTGAGTACGAGTATTTGTTTACGTCAAAACAAAAACAAATAAATACTTAGGCTGTTTTGTTTACTGTCTGAATTGTTCGCTGCAGACAACTCTGAGGAGAAAGTCAGCCACGTCGTCGTCGAGCCACTCATTTGGTAACATCGAAGCATGAACGGCTAAGAGTGTTTGATTTATCTACAAAACATCACCCCGTTATGATCGTCATCATAAGAAAATTCTAACGGCCATTACTGATAAGAAAAAGTTTCTTACCTTTTCCCTTTCTCGTATAATTCTGAGAATTCTGGGATAATTCAAATTTTTGAACACAAATTAAACTCGTTCACTGATTATTCGTATTTTTACGTTCATGCTATATGTATGGGTTGCAGTTCATCCGTGTTTGGAGATTAAACGCGTTTTTCCTAGCACGAATGGGTTTTAGCTGGCTGCCTTTGTCACAGCTGGTTTTTCCTAGTTTAAACTAGAATTTACTGATTGGTCAATTTCGGTGTTAGTTGGAAATAGTTTTATGTAAATATAACTGTTTCTTTCTATTTCAGACCCAAATGAGATTTTTTTTATTTCTGGTTACCACTTTATTTCTAGTTACCACTAGAGAATTAATTTCTCCTAGTTGCTAGGATCACAAGCATTTATTTCTTCTATGCATCAGTTGAAAAGTAATTAAAACTAGTTTTAATGGTGATAAACTAGTTGCAGCATAGGCGCTCAGCCGGAATTATTTTCCACCAAAAAACGTGTTCCATTCGTTTATCCCAAAACCGTATTAACGATTTCATTAATTTTTAATGCGCGCAATTTAAAAAAATGGAAATAAGCCTGATTGCAACAAAAAAATTATCGATTTTTCCCTTAGTTCAAAACGTTCGAGAAACCTTATCCATTTCCTTGTAAACGGGAGATTTTTTTCGTAATGTACCAACCTTGTCAGCGATGGCAAGGCATATTCCACATCTCACGCAAGCCGCGGAGAAGTTAACATCGATCGGACTATCGTAGCGAGTGAATGTTTCATACGGGATTTTTTGAACGACGCCAAAGCCAACGCGGCCGCAATGATAATAAGGATCGCAATGAATCGTCGTGACTTCGTTTGGTTCCTCGTTCAACGAATCTTGTGACGTTGTACTCATCGAATTGCACGGTGTCATGATAGTCGAAGATTTCCGGTGTTGCTTGTGACATTTTGGTCGACCAAACCCGTCAGCTACTCCAAGAGCGAATAATAACGCCCCCAGCCATCTCCACAATTCGATGTATCGGGGCATAATGCCTCGATGTTTCGAAGAATCGACGTTTGTCTTCGTCCATTAAAGAGATTTATAGGTTTGCCCGAAAAGTGTTTCAACGTTCTACAGCATATTCGTGTCTCATAGTTTCCGGTCGTCAAGTTTCACTCTCCAATGGATCAAAAAGCGGCGTTAATGGATAAACTGCGCGCGTCATATCAAAAGCCGAGACGGTAGAAACAGATTTTTCGTGAATTTATCAACGATTATCCAGACGTGAAACACAGTTGGGATTGAAAAATGATTATGCTTTGACGAGCGTGGTCATTCGTGCGAAACTGCGCTGGTCAGCCACGAGAGGCGCCGGCTGACGTAACGATACGTAACCTCGTCTGCAGGAATAGTTAAACATCGTGACGGTCGATCGCTTTCCTTCGTCTTCTCAGTGAACTCCATTTCAAGGTTCTTCTACAGAAAAGTAAACAAATTAACACCGTTATACCTTAATATTTATGCGATCTCTCCAGAAGAATTCTCTTTGAGGTTATACATACGATTACTAAGAATCTTGATATCGCCATCAGGTAGACTGACAATATCAAGATGAGTTCGGAATACAATCCACCACAGGAATGCGGCGGAGTCAAACCCATGTCCATTGCTGGACGCATGACCAGCGAAAGAGAGCGTCTTCAGGGTATGAGCGACTTGGAAAGAGCTTGGCGGGCTCAGTGGCTCAAGGATCAAGTTCTCGCACCTGATGAGCCTATTGTCCCTGAAGGCTATTACAAGGCGCGTTACAATCCCTTGAGAAGGTTTTACAGGGCACCGTTGGATGTAGTGGAAACAGCCCTCACACGTCCACTGGTAATTATGTTTCGTCATCAATCTCATCTGTCATATTGATTGCCAATAAAATTTTAGTTCTAGATAGAAACTTTCGGAGTCTTGAGGATACGCTCTTGTTGCAAATGGTAGAAAACGAGCAGTGTCAATACAGCATTTCAAAGAAAATACTTTTTTCTAAATATTGAATCCATTGTATACGAACAAATCTTCTTTTTTCAATTTGATTTAATTTTCTTTATCCTTCTTTTGCACGTGTGAAAATATATTTTAGGGTGGGACTGGAGCAGCTTTCGTTCGTCATGTCATTGGTAAAGCGTTTATAGCTTTCTATGGTTCCTGCATCGTATGGTATCATTTCAAATACAATAGCGGGGTAAGTATACGCGAAAAGCTTGTTCACCAAGCCGTCACAATTTAAAGAATCTTTAATCTTATTTTTATTTATACATAAAGTCAATCAATTATTTACAAGTTCCGCTGCTCTTATAGTGTAATTCGTTTTTCATTAGGATTGGACAAAGAAGTCATCGTGGAAAGTATCTACAAGCAGATCAATAATGACGCCGAGTCATCCGGATTACCCCAATTATCCCAAAATGAAGGATGATGACTATGCCTCATTTGGATTCAAAAACTCACAGATATAAATACAACAATACGAATGGTCACTATCGTAGACAGTATGGTCTATACTAGTGGTTGTGTTAGTAACTGTTACACAATGGGTAATAATTATGAGTATTGAAAAGTTGCTAATTCTTGATGGTAACACTGGGAAAATGATTAAGCCTACGCGGTTCGAGATAGCTTACTTTTATTTTCTACAATTTAACGATTGTTTGTAGTGATGAAAGCAAGAAACGATAATCGTCGGATCCAAAGGTATTGGAAGCACAACTGAATGCGTCCAGCTTTACGGATTTTATGTTACAGAAGTGTAGAGAATAGTCTGCGAAGCTCCTAAACCCATTGGAATAAATGAAAGTTTCTGATGCCGTGAAACTGACCTTTGTCCACTATTCTGAATCTTGAATCGAGCGAATAAATGACTCAACGATTCGTTTGAATAATGTTGATTTATTATTGTTACCATAAAAACTTGTATGGCACTTCCCAGATGATGCCATACTGCCAATATCGCATACAATTGTAATTTTTTATTGGTGCACTCTAATATAATATTGAAGTTTGCAAGGATAAAATCCAAAATTCGTTTGATTGTTTGCGAACATATGACAGCGGCTCTGATGATAGGATTTTCAAATACGGGAAGCTGTCGTGGCGCGGGAGTGTTCGCGAATTGAAACTTCCGTTGCATCTAGATCACGGCGTCCCGTACAGGTCTGGAAACTGAGGCGGTGGGGGTAGTTCGCTACGCGCTACCTGAAGTAGTTCGGTATATGACCGCAAGAGCCGCGCTGCGGCGAAGGGGATGTTGTCAGCAACGGCGAATCGCGCTTGCGCGTTAATATCGCATGTGCTTGTGTGAATTATTATAAGGTACGGCGCGATAAATAAAACATAACATGAAGACGTCAGGAAAAATAATTATTCTCACGTGTTAACACCATCAGTGAATTTATCATTATAAACCCCTCGTATATCAATAAACCGCGAAGCTGTTGGATCCTAAACGACGACATCGAAAGCGTTAAGTAATATGGAGACCTCTGGCCTAGTTGCTCTGCGTGCAAATCTCCAACATACGATTCTTAGATTGAATCCACGGTAGCCGATTATTTTTTAAGCTATTCGCTTTAATATTCTTCAGGTGCCTTTTTTTAGCAGCGCTACATGTAGATAAGTATTTTCTAAATATTCAATGATTCGTAAAAAGAAGTCAACCTTTCTTTTGTCATCATATGTTTTTGGCCTTCGTAGAACCATTATCGTCGATGGGAGAATTAGGTAAGTAAATTATACACAATTCTAATGTGGCATTTTTCTTGTGATTATACTTCTTATTATATTTATACGTGTTGAAAAATACAAGAAAAGGTCTTAAACGTATATAATGACGTATATAAGACAACTGCGTAAGAAAGGAGTTCGGATCCATGCTTTTCACAAGGAAAAGTAAACTCGTACGTGGAAAAAAGGAGATAAAGCGTGCAATCGAAAACGTCTGACTCCATGCAAAATCGGGTGAAACATTCTTCGACATGCCGGATGAGATTGAAAAATCTTAAATTAGAGTGAATCAGTCCACCTCGCGATTTGATGTCGACCAATCGCGACACTGAAGACTTAGCAGCAGAGTCTGATGTCACAGCTTCACGGTAAGTAGTTCACGAGTGGTAGATTTTTAGCACTTGCTTGCACAAATAACCTGTTAAACCATATAAATGTGTAAAACCCTAACACTTCGTGAATCGAAATTGTCTCATCCGAATATAAATTCTCATATAGTACGAAGTGTATGTAAAGCCCCAGCCAAGCAATAAAAAGCAATTATAAGTGAGGTGGAACTTGTTATGACCATGTATAAAGGTTAATGCATTTCTGTATCATCAGATTTTTCGAAACAGAATATTTTCCGGCCATAAGATGCGAACGATGCGCGTTAATCTGAAAACTTTCGCTGCTCGTACGAAAATGCACAATAACTTTTTTTAGGTTGACTTATTTCATATTACCTGCAAGTAGCGACTAAACAAAATCGATATTAGTGAACTACATGAATACTCACAGAAGTTAGGAAGATTCCCTATAGTTCAGGAAAAAATTGAGTACAAATGGGAAACCTGTCACGTAGTATGCAACACGATCGAGGAGCGAGGAAAGGGTGTAATGGTGGTCAGGATTATTTTCGATGACTTCATCGGCTACCCAATCATCATACCGAAGACAGTGATCTAACTTTGCTTTGATGTCACTCAGATACTTCTCGCTGGAGATGTCTGTCCGTAGGCATTTTCCAGATCTTGAAGTGAAACAATCATCTTCAATATTTTAATCGGCCCTCATTACCCGTCACCAAAATCATGAACGTAGTGAAATAGTGCTCATACTTCAGAATATAGGCGCTAAAATATTTAAAAAGGTCATATTTTATCACGTATTTCAGCGAACTTCAAAACGTCATAAATGATGGCATTAATGAAAAGTGTTGGCCTCCCCCGACGGAATATTACTCAAAATAATAGAATAAAAAAGTTTAAGGTAAAAAAACGGTTCCCCTAGTTTTTCGAAAAAATCCTTAAATTGCATAATTACCAAAGAATAATTATATACATTGAAGCTATCGTTTTCTATCCATTCACATAAAGTATGATGATATGGACAGAACGTTACACGTATTCACGGCAGAACGAGAGAGATACGAAAAAGCAACAGATTTAACCTCTCATATTTTTTATCGAGAAATACTAGTACATCGGTGAGGGACAAAATGACACTATATAGTAGATCGGTGAGAGACGAAATGACACACACACACACATGCGCAATTTTCCGAATGGTTTCTTTATCAGAACCATTTACCGGTTTGCGAAGTATAGTTTTTTGTCATTATAGAATGTCTTACGGAGGAAATACAGTAAGTAAAATGACAGATTAGTATGCTAGTACACACGCTTTTAACCAATTATTTTCTTTTTCTTTACGTACTATTGCCAAAATGTCTAATAAGGGTAAGGTTTATTAAATTGTTTAACGAATTGTTTATTCCGATAAATATTTCTGAACCATTTTGATGCAAGTATGTTCTCTTATATGTAGGGTGTAATTATGTTAAATATATTGAACTTTGTTATAACCATTAGACTTATCTGTACTTTTTGTTGATTGAAAAGCCGGTGTCGGATGTTTTTCAAGACGTGATGTGTATCGGAAAATACGAATACTTCTCGTTCGTCCTCATTAGGGTGCGTGAATCATGTTTTTAAATCGCCTTTTGCACCTGAGACTCTTAGCAAAGAGCACATTTTCACGTTCGTTGCTGCACCATCGGCGACAACTTCATGTATTTTCGTTCCTGCCTTTTTCAGGTATGCCAGGGCTTTGATTAAAAGCTTTGCAAGTTCATCCTCTCGATTGGAGTTTTTCGAGGCAAACACTACAATTAGCTGTGTCAATGAATTTGCCAAGGCCTGCAACACGAGGGCAAGACCGTATGTGGCCTGGTCTTCGACGTTAGTGGATTTCGCACCGTCTTTACCAAAATCAGTCAACCCAATATATGTCAAATTTTTTGGGCACACCGTTACAGACTTTCGCAAATTAATTTCATCCAGCAATAGTACGCCATGTCACTGCAGAGGTTGTTTGGTTTCGAAGTTTTGCTTGAATGATTTTTGGAACCCTTCAACGAAGCCACATGTTGTGTCGACGAGACACAAATATCCGCGGATGGTTCTCGTATACGGTAGAGGCAAGACTTTATTTTTTTCGAAGGTACTCGTAGTACGCGGGTGATCTTGTGTTCTCGAGGAGACATAGCATAATCCACTCTTCGCTGTATCTTCGCGTTTTTTCCCCCTGCAGCCACAATTATTTCAAGGAGCGCGTTTTTTGCGCGGCTGGAATATTCATGTGCCAGGATCGTGCGTCCAGCATTTCTGCACGTAAGGACACTATTTCGTTAGCTTTATTATTTAATAATTGATCAAGCAATTTGAGGCGTCGCTCTGCCGTGTTTTTCTGACGTTTTAAGCATAAAATTTTTTCATGAAGTATCAGAATCTTTTTCTAATCTGCTGGATTGGATGCGCGACTTATACAATTCAAATATACATACCTGTCAGATCGCACTTCCAATCGCCTCTTTGGCGCCCTCAATGTCATGCGCTGATCGCACCTTTTTTTCGAAATCAAAAAGCAGTCGTTGGAACGCCGTCCGTCAAGATTATCCTTGAACGCACGGTCCGCCGATAGCTGATGTACGTTGATCATGCCAAGACAGTTGAACACACTGACGTTTCGAAACAGTTCTAAGGTTCAGGGCAGCACTTTTTAATCGTCTAAGGTTTGCGGGAGATTACATGCGTTCTGCTCTATCTCTCGTGAGTATACAAAATAGCGAAGTCGTTCTTCGGCGCTGAGCATAACACTTTTTTGCAACATGAGCCTTTTCCTGCAATTGTCGACTTTTTGCACAACTAGTAAAAACGTAATCTTTCTGCCTCCAGCTGCTGCAAGCTCTGATGCAGCCCATGCTTTTGGCACGTATACAACACATTTTCCGGTAGGATCGGTACGTATATAAACAAAAAATATGAGTATCTTGACAACATGCCAACGTGATCCGCAGTACAAAGTGGTGTACATGAAAGTACTTATGATTAATGATGGAGACTTTCGATGAAACACTCAAACTGAGATTTTGTGTTTTCGACGATCGGTGTGCAGCTGTGTGATCCTGCCCTTGCTCACATTCACTCAAACGAAAGCGTGTCCCTTGCACGGGTGCCAGGATTTCATCTTGGAGCGACAAGTCTGTACGTTCTATATTAGAAAGAATTTATTATTAAAGAGTAATCAGTTTGTACCTCTAAAATAAATAAAAATCACATTTTTTCAACTTCAGGTCGGGCATTTTTCAGGTTTATAATAAAAGCTCCCGGCCCATGAGTAATTTTCAACTAATTCATAGCACTTATTCCTCTAATTTAGGCTCATTTTCAGACATAAATTACAAACCGGCCAACGTTCTCGTATGATTTTCTCGACATTAATTGTTTTTCTCAGGTTAATTTTCCACCGCTTCGTTAATAGCGTAAGATTTTTTTGTATTATTTACGGTGAGTCAAAATTATACAGTTGAATATTATTGACGTATGTCTGTTGCAATTATCTGGAGAGTACGCTACTAAATTGTTTGGGTGCGGTTAAGACTTATTATGGTAAGTACAAAATTAAAGACAATATTAATTAATTACTGTTTCACAACGATCTTTTTTTTTATTGGTTTTCTTCCAGTCGTACAGAGTCTTCCCCTTTTTAGGAACCTCACCTTCCATACACCTCCCACATTCCCCCGACCTTGAGTACCGTCTGCATTACTCTTTTCCCCTCTAAATTCCACCTACAAATTCCACCTTCCTCCCCTTCCCCCTATCGAGGCCGTAGCCGACTTCTCTCTCTGTATCGCATTTGCCAAGGGTATAGGGAAGTCGAACCCCGGACCTCCCGATCCGCTGACAAGCGCCTTAACCATTTCGGCCAACGGATGAGTTTACTGTTTCACAATTATTTTCCTCTTTACTCATATTCTATAAATAATAATACACTATCAGTGGAAAAAGGCTCCTCAATGTGGTGATTATCTGATTTCGCGATAGAATAATTATAGTCCATTGATGTCGTTCCGGTCCCAAGTGAAACGTTATCGTTTAGAGTATTCACACACCCAGCATCAACGATTCGACTATCTTCTGACAGTTCGTCAGTCTCCATTGGGGATAATCCGTTCAAAGAGCAATAATTGTGCTCCATAAACATTGTGCTTATGCGGATATCCTCTGTATTGATGGGATTGGAAGATTCCGTGCTACTACGGTTGTCATGCGTCTTCTCACTTTCGAATATTGACGGTATAGTTAATTTATCTAGCTAAGGATACACGTACGAAGCCTGAATTAATTGGCAGCAGAGAGGCGGAGCTCCCATAGCGAAACAACGAAATGAAACAAAATATATATGCAGGCGGTGTACAAAAAAA
Source organism: Ophioninae sp. A BG-2022a (assembly GCA_030523105.1). Taxonomy (NCBI): domain Eukaryota; kingdom Metazoa; phylum Arthropoda; class Insecta; order Hymenoptera; family Ichneumonidae; species Ophioninae sp. A BG-2022a. The sequence goes on along the minus strand of JAPYZI010000371.1, from coordinate 5,710 downwards.
TATAAATATATGTAGATATCAATCCAAACAACATATGAGACACATGCACGCACACATATATATATATATATATATATATATATATTTAAATCATTTTTTTTAATTAGTTGTTCCATCCCGTACACCCTATCGGGTTTTCACGGCACCTCTCCCTCCTTTGTTCCTTCCTGTGTATTTTTCCTCATCTTGTTTCCTCCTGTTTTTCCCCACCTCGTTTCCTCCTGTCCCCCCCTTGCGGCCGCATCCGACTTACCCTCTCTGTACCGTATTCATCGTGCCATTTCTGGCACGGGCATAGGAAAACTGCGGAAAACCTACGCCGGTCCTAAGTTCACCTCCCGGCCGCTGAACGCGTTTCATCGAAAAATTCCGAAGAAAAATCTCGGACGCTACCGGGTGTTTGAACACGGCACCTCCCAATCCGCTGGCCGCTAGCCGCGCCTTAACCTGCACGGCCAACGGATCACTTAATAATTTTAATAAAATTTCTCATTATTCATTGTTTTTTAATATCTCAATTTTTCTGTTTTTCTATTAACCCCTTAACCTACGATTTAGATTCGAAGATGTTGAGCCGAAATTGCATACAAGCGCGTGCAGCGTTCGGGACATTTACACCACTTGTGTAACACGCTAATCCGGGCAATTATAAACATGACGGGCATAGCCCGCGTACGGGCGATGCCTGTCATATTCACTTCTGGCTCGACCATCGTGCGCGGGCTATGCCCGTAATATTTCCATTTGGCTTGACCATCGGACGCGTGCTATGCCCGTCATTATAGGTTAAGGGGTTAAAACTCTGTTTTATTAATGTTCTGTTCCAATGTACTTCACTCTTAATTCCCAATCCTTGTTAAAACCGACAACACTATCTTATCTATCTGTTTATCAAAATCGATTTATTAATAGTTTAGGATATTTAATATTGCCCACTACTCCCGCATTCTTAGAGTTTTATAGCAAACATCATTAATTGAATTTTACATTTAAACACGTACTTACGTATCTGTAAATACGAAAGCTTATCAATGATGTTTACTATGTAAGAGCGAAAAATAGGTAACATTAGACAGTATTGAATATTTTAGATTAATAAGTGGATTCCAATAATGATTCCTTTCTAAACTAAACATATACATATATTTGATAACATATCTATACACACACATACAAACACGCACGCACTCAGGCACGCATGCACGCACGCACGAACGCACATGTTTATACACAGCCTTGCTCAAAAGTTTTAGTCTACAGCTCGAATGTCAATCCGCATGAAAAATTATATACCTCAGCGAAAAAAATCGTACGCCAATTTATTGTGGGATGTTTTGAAGACGACAAAGCCAGCTTTGTTTTTAAAAATTTCATTTCTGTAATTTTTTTGTACACGGTCATGTCTTCAAAGGTTTGCATGTGATGAAAAAAATGTGCGGAAATTGTGAAAAATCGACATATTCAAAATGGTGTACCGATTACTAAAAAATAGCAGAAATAAAAACGAAAAACACACATTAATTTGAATTTGTCCTCTTTAAAACCTCTTTCGGGAAATTGGCGTACGATTTTTTTCGTCAAAATATACAATTTTTTATCCGCGTCGAAATTTGAGGGGTGGCCTAATGCTTTTGAGCAAGGTTGCATGTATATATACATTTCGTCGATAAATAGGTGTCTATTCGACAGCGTTGTCCCATAACGTTTGGACGTCATTTTGTCATCGTTTTGGTTATCTTTTGGACGGTATTTTGTCATCTTTTTGTTTATCTTCCGGACGGCCTGTTGTCGTCTTTACCTTTATGGTTTAGATGTCATTTTGACATTTTTATGGTCGCCTTTCGAACAACTTTTAGATACTTGTAACATCGTCGCATTATCATGCCTTTAGAAATACACTAGACGCAATAATTAAGGGATAGAAAACAAATAGCAAATTTTTTGCCATTTTTCAAAAGGCTGTAACTTCGTGAAAAATGGTCGGTAAACGTTTAAAAAAAAAGGAAATTGTAGTCCCAAGTTTCTCGTTTTCAGATCTGGGGTCAAACATTTTTCACCATGAGTAGTTTCCGAGAAAACGTCGGAAAACCATCGAGGGAAAAATTTCCGAAATTTTTATTCATCTTTAAAAAGGTCCATGGACTTGAATAATTTGTTTTCGATGATTCCATCATAAAGCTCTTTTAGAGAATTTTATCCTCTTTAATTTGAGCGGTGGTTGAGCTCTGTACGATGATTTTTTGCGGAGTTATCAGCGTTCAAAGCAAAAACTGCACATTTGACTTTAAAAATTGATAACTCGGGAAATAATGATCGTACAAAAAGTTTAAAGTGGGTTTCGGAAACTGCAAAATATCCCCTATAACACCTTATTACTTATTTTTTATGAAAAAATTTTTTTCATTGCGAAAAGATTGATCTACAAAAAGGTAAAAGAACGTGTATTAAAGGATATATGCTAAACTTGGGATATTTCAGGAAATAATGGACTGATAAAGGATATCGTCTTAGATTCTTTAACCTCAGAGTATCCTTAACAAATCCTGAAAATTTCAAAGCATTCCGATTTTTCCTTCATTGTGTTCTGAACGATTGAATTTTCCATTTTTCCTAAAAATCCATGAAAAATGCATTTTTTAGCTTTTATTCATTTTTTATGGTTGACATTTTTTTTAATAATAACCTAAATTGTTATTTTTGAAAAAAGTTACTCTGTTTGAAAAAACAAAAAAAAAATTGTTTCAAAAAAATATTTTTGCGAAAAAAAAATTTGGAGATTTGCAGAAAAAATCCACTGATCCATCGTGGGTAGGTATATCAACTTTTAGAAATTAATTTCTAGGTTGATATTCAAATTTTAAGGAGGTACAGCAGTTCAAAAACTTAAAATAAAAGTTTTGGACGGTTAAAAATTATTGTAGGCATCGAAGAAAAAAATTTTTTCGAAAAAATGTTGGCATTGAAGAAAAAATTTTTTTCGAAAAAAATTTTTTCTTCAATGCCTACAATAATTTTTAACCGACCAAAACTTTTATTTTAAGTTTTTGAACTGCTGTAATTAAGTTCTAAAGAGGACAAATTCAACTTAATGTATGTTTTTTGTTTTTATTTCTGCTATTTTTTTTAATTTTAAGTTGATCGTGGTTAGGTCGGTTGGTACACACATATAGAATATGTGTTCCAAATTTCATAAGGATCGGTGCAGTACTTTTTGAGTTATCACGACCACGGTACTTGAAAATGTCGTTTCGAGCAAAACGCGTTTAAAGTTTTGGTGACTGATAAATCGTAGAAAAAATTATCTTGCCCTCGATCAGCGATGCCTGGGCCATATAATATGCCTTCGACGTGTTCTAGGTGGGTGTTTTCATCCAATTTAGCCGTTTTTCTTTTAATTCTGCCCTCCTTAAAAGCCTTAGTCGAGCGGAGGTTCGCTCGAACGATGCGATGTTGGTCGCGCATAGTGGCGCACTGCATGACGGTTGGGCCGATTGTAATGACTTCCATTATTTTTAAAACTGGGCTGAATCCTTCATTAAAAACGCAGGCAGCAGTGAAGCACGCAATTTTGACGATTTTTTTGCCATTAAAGACATGTTTCGGTGCCATAGCCCAAACTTTAGAGTTGAAACATTCGTTGTTATTTTGAGTGTCTCCACCCAAACATCTCTCCAGTAATTCCGTTTTTGTTAGATCTTCGTAGATCGGCTTCAGCACCTCTTGTATGTCACTAGCAAGAGCAGGAGGATGTTTATAATTTTTTAAAGCGTTGTTTGCTTCGGCCTTCTTATACTTCCACCAGCCATCTGAACAGTACGTATGCCGGGCGAGTGACGATAGCGCGCTCAGGTAGGTGCGTTTGAAAGGCGAAAAAGGATAGTTAGACTGCTTGGAACTTTATAAAATTTTGACCGAACATTCTTGGACATATTTACTTTCGAAAAATGTAAAAAAAAAATTTTCTTTCAAAGTTTCAAAGTAGAATCCTGCCTTAAGGAAACCTATGCTTTTACAACCAGACAATGTAACTGACATTATAATGACATGTGCATTGTTACATACCTTCTTGAGATGGTCTAAAAGGTCTAGACTCTAAAGTCTAAAAGGATCCTTTGATAGTGAGAGAGATGATGGCACGATTCAGCCTGGTTTATGGAGTGATGATCAAAATGGAATGACTTCATTAAGACGGGTGCAGACTGCTGTAACGTAACATGCAATGTAATATGAAAGGAGCATTTCATAAGTTTGGGCGCAGGGCGCGCAAAAACCGAGCATGTTCGTGCTCGCATCTTTTCCGGCATGCGCGCGGCGAACATAGCTCAGTCTGCCGAGAACACACGAAGAGAATGGATAGGACGACCAATTATTACTAGCTACGATGATTGTCGGTGCTTCATTAATTATCACCAACCATGTGATAAAAAAAACGCCGAAGACCTCGACGATGGTGGCGTACAGAGTTGTACAGTCAGATAGCTGGTGCACAATTAATGGCCGACATAAGATTAACCGGTCAATTTCATAATTTCACAAGGATGACTCCGACGGCATTCGAAAATCTGCTCAGATTGGTCGGACCAAGAATTTATCGGAATTGCACACATTTAAGGGCCTCCATTTCAATCCAAGACAGACTGGCAATAAGATTTCGTTTTTAGCTAGTCGTGACTCTTACACAAGTTTACAATATACCTTCAGGGTATCGAAACAAGCCATAAGTCGTATTATTCCAAAAGTTTGCTCCGCTATAATTGAGGAATTAAAAGAATATATCAAGGTAAATTTTGTTTATAATCAAGTTTTAAAGAAAATGTTAAACAGTAAAATCACAAATCCTTCATCAGGCCCAAATCATTATAATCGTCTAAGGATTGCTGAGATTCAAGTGAAGTAACAAACGATGGCTGTTGATCAGTATCGTATTCTTCATTCCTTGCAGTGGTATAGCCATAGTGTGCTTGTTGATTTGTGTCTGGAGGTTGTGCGGAAGTCGACTGACGAAATGCGGAAGTTACAGGACGATTCCCATAGTCGGTCAAATCGACATAATCTTGTCTTGTCTTCGGTGGTGCACAGTAGGATTCTTGGTATAAAGTCGGATAGTTATCCTGCTGACGATATGAGCCTTCGTAGAAGCCTTTGTCAGCTTTCATTAGGATATAAAAAATTGCGTATTCCACAGAATTTCTAATTTGAGTAGAATAAGTTTTCATTTTAGCTGCTACATACGACGCGGAAGTAGTAGTTAAATCTACAGCGGTTGAACTTCCTAACTTATTAGCAGTAGTTTGTAATATGCCCACTACTTCTGAGAGTACACTGTTGTCATCCGTTTTGGCTTGCTTAGCTCGCGTATGTATATATTCATTCCGTTGAGGTGGAGCAATAAATTCGTTCTGTGGATTTTCTTGGGCAGTTGGTTGTTGAGCCGCCACCTGAAAAACATACAAATAATTTATAGCTGTAGACTGTAAGGACTATCTTTTGATATAAACTACTAGACGGGAGGGTGTAACTTTAAGAGCTACTAGGTACAATCACATCGTCGTATCTATCTATTAATAATCGTTTTTATTTTAGGTTCCAACGACAGAAGAAGCTTGCTTAAATATAAGCAACCAGTTTGAAGAGAAATGGAATTTCCCACACTGTTTAGGGGCATTGGACGGAAAACACGTTGTGCTTGAAGCACCTATCAAAAGTGGAA